>QPMI01000645.1:0-186544 GCA_004431415.1 Cyanophora paradoxa
CTCGGGAGGAGGAGTCCGGGTGGGCGCCCTTTGGGCCCAGGCCGGGGGAGAGGGGGCGGGGGCGTGGGCCCGCGGGGCCTGGGCTCTGGGCGGGGGAGGGACCGGCGCGGGGCGCTAGGGAGTTAGGCGTGGGCGCACCCCGCATCGGACGGCGCCGACGGCCCCGTCGCGCGGCGAGCTCGAGGCGGAGGAGAGAGGTCGAGATGCAGGTCGAGATCTGCAGGCGCGCGAGGACGTTCTGTAAGGATGGGGCGGCGCGCGCGGCGCCTGCAGCATGACGGCGGCATTCGAGGGACAGTACTAGTGGCGGCGGTGCGCGACGTCGACGGCGGGTGCGTCATCTTAGAGAGCTGGCGGTCATCGGGCATCGGTTATGCGGCGGGCGGCGTGTGGGTGGCCGGGCGGCGATGGCGGGAGCTCGGGCGAAGTCGAGGCGGTCGCTCGCACGCTTTAGGACTGCGACGTTATACGGAGATCTAGAGTGGCAGCGCGCTATCCGTATGTCCCGCGCGGGGCGCGGGCGAGGTCCTTGAGATTCAAAAAAGCGTCGACGTCATGGCGAGGTCGGCGGGGCTCCACGTTTCTCCGGGGGCGGGCTGTCGGCTTCGGCGGTGATGCTGAATGGTAATGTGCCCGCGTCGGCTGTCGGCTTGCGCCCGGCTGGGCTGGCTAGCGTTGTCGGTCTACGGGGGTCGGGTGGAGCTGGCGCGCGACTTTCCGAGCAGCTTAACACGCGGCGTTATCAGGCACCCACGGGTGGGAAGCCTGGCCCGCCGCGCTGCCGTAATCGTCGCGCCACCGCTACGAGGACGGGCGGGGCGGGCGGGGCCCTCAGCGGGCGCCCTGCTCGACGTGGTAGACCGCCCGCAGCGCGAACCGCTTCCGCGCCTGCCGCCCGCGTGAGCGGCGCGGGAGAGGGACGCGGAGGGGCGGGGCGGGGCGGACCGGCGGCTTGGAGCCCTCCGGGGCGTTGGGGTCGGCGGGGGCCTCGTCGGGCCCCGCGAGGCCCCGGATGTAGTCCCCCGCCTTCAGGGAGTACGACTGCCCCGAAAGTCAGGGGGGTACGCGGCCGGGGCGGGGGGCGCGGACGGAGGCGGTGCTCTCGGGGACGACGCTGGCGCCCGCCGGTGGCCCGTGCACGTACCCGTACACCTGCCCCCACCGTCAGCGCGCGAGGCCGGGCGGGCGGGGCGGGGCGGGCGGGCGGGCGGGGCGGGGCGGGCGGGCCTGGAGGACGAGGCGGAGGCCGCCGGGCGTGTCGGCCACCAGCCCGTGGACCTGCGCGGCGGCTCGGGCCGGCGGGCAGGGGCGTGCGGGCCGGGGGCGGGGCGGGGGCGGGTTTGTTTGGCCTCGTCGGAGGCGGCGCCGGCCCCGAGGAACGGGTCCGTCGCGTCGTGCGGCGGCACCGGCCGCGCCGCGTGGCCCGCGCCGTCTGCAAGCAAGCTGCTCGGGCGGGGACGGGGGGCGGAGAGGTTCGGCTCCACGGAGGGCCCGCCCTCGCCGTCCCCCTCGTTGCCGGCCGCCGGCGCCGTCAGCTCGAAGCAGCCGCCCGTCACGGCGTCCCCGTCCCCGAGGCCGAAGCGCGCGGCCACCGCCGGCGCGACGGCCACCTGCCGCCCGTCCGACACCTCCACCCGCAGGCCCGGCCCGCCGCCCACGCCGCCGCTCCGCACCGTCCCGGACACCGGCCGCCCCGCCACAGCCGCGCCGCTTTAGCCTCCGCCGCCCCGGGCGCCGCCGCCGCAGGGCCCGCCCACTCGATCAGCAGCTCCTCGTCCGCCGCCGCCTTCGCCGCCGCCTCCGCCGCCGGCCCCGCGGCCCCCGCGGCGGTGACGTGGAGGCGCGTCGGCGGCCGCGCACGGCGCGGGGCGGCGGGGCGGCCCGCACGCGGCGCTCCGCCTCGACGAAGAGCTCGACGCGGCGCTTGAGGTTCTGCGCCCGCTGCGCGTGCCCGTACGCGAGCACCTGCCGCAAGAAAGCGCCGCACGGGCGGGCGGACGGCGGTAAGGCGACCGCCTCGAGGCACCTTGAGCGAGCCGGCGACGCGGCCGTCGCAGGAGGCCGCCTCGGCCGCCTGCAGGTGGCGACCAGCTGCACGACGGCGACCAGTCGGCGGCGCCCCGAGCGTCGAGCTTATCTAATTTGGCCGCACGCGAGTCCGCCGCTCGATTCGCGCACTGATCATGAGGAGCTAGCTTAGCCTAGCTATATAGTTAACTCGGTAGCCCGCTGACGCGCGAAAAAAAGTCAACGGCTGTGCGTCTCCGCGGCGCCGGCGACGCTCCGCTAGGTGCGCATGTAGCGCGCACATGTGCATGTATCATTTAACATGTCGCCGCAGCACTATGCGGAAGGGTTGGATCCCCAGCGAGGGAAAGCTCGATTTGTCATTCCAGTGGTTGACTGCGTGGCCAGCGCTGGAGATCGAGCGCGCGGGCCCTGCAAACATCCGCGTACTGGACCTCAACAGCAACAAGCTCACTGACATCCCCGGCACGAAGCTCGCGGAGCTGAAGAATCTGCAACAGCTGGTCGTCAGCTTCAACCAGCTGACGGCGCTGCCGCCGGAGATCGGATTGCTTGCTAAC
This sequence comes from Cyanophora paradoxa, assembly GCA_004431415.1. Classification (NCBI taxonomy): domain Eukaryota; class Glaucocystophyceae; order Cyanophorales; family Cyanophoraceae; genus Cyanophora; species Cyanophora paradoxa. The sequence continues at coordinate 2,589 of QPMI01000645.1, forward strand.
CTTCACACGCTGTACGTGAGCAGCAATCAGCTCAGAGAACTGCCGCCGGAGATCGCGCGTCTTTCCAACCTGCATGAAGTGCTTCTGAGCTGCAACCAGCTGAAAGCGCTGCCGTCGGCTTTCGATGTGGCTGGACAACAACCAGTTGACAGCGCTCCCCACAGAACTGGGGCGCCTGAAAAATCTTAACAAGCTGAGCGTCAGCGGCAACCCTCTCTCGGCCATGCCGAAGCATGCGCGCCAGTCCGGAGACGCCGTAATCGACTACTTGCGCTCCCTCCCCGTCCCTGTTCACGCGGTTAGCCCCGCGCCCTGCTTTCGTGCGCCCTGCTGAAGGCTACCCGCCGCAATCTGAAGCTCCGCTGTTGCCGCAGCACGCCCGCACCCGTTCGGCCGCTGCGAAGCTGGCTTCTCCGAGTCGTCGCCCCAGACTGCTACCGGCGGCGCAGGAACCGCCACAGGCGCCGCCACAGCGGCCAGCAGCGGCGCAGGAACCGCCACAGGCGCCGCCACAGCGGCCAGCGGCGGCGCAGCAGTCCGCGGTGGCGTCGCAGCTGCCAGCAGTAACGGCAGAGCCGCAGCTGCGGTCCAGCCAGGGTCCCGCATCGGCCCAGGCCGTGGCGTTGAAGGCGGAGCTGGCGGCGCTGCGCGATCGGATGGCAGCGGCGGCGGCGGCTGTGGGAAAGGTTGTGGCGGTGCAGGCGGCCCTGGAGAAGAGCGCCGAGCTGCAGGAGGCGAAGAGCGCCGAGCTCGCCGGGCTCAAGGAGCAGAACGCGGCGCTCCGACGGCGCCTCGAGGAGGCGGACGCGGAGCACGGCAGGCACCTGGCGCAGGTGGCGCGGCAGGCGACCAGGGAACGGGACCGGGCGGCGGCGCTGGAGGCGGAAACAGCGGAGCTCAAAACAGAGATGAACGAGCTCATGAGCCGCCTCGCGGGGGCGGCGGCGGACGCAGACGCACAGCGGCAGCGGGCGGCGGCGCTGGAGGTGGAGAAGGGCGACCAGATGAAGCTCCACGAGCAGCTGCGGGCTGAGGCGGCCGAGCAGCTGGCCCGCTCCGAGCGGCAGCGGGCGGAGCTCGAGGGGCGCCTCGCGCTCTACGAGGGCGGGGCGGGGCCCAGCGGGCAGCAGTGGGGCGAGGCGGAGCTGGCGGAGGCGGCCGAGCGGCTCAAGGCGGCCGCGGGGCGGCTGGAGGCGCTGCGGATCCACCGGCGGGTCGAGGAGGCCCTCGCCGAGGAGCGGGTCAAGCGGAGGCGCACCGAGGGCTCCGCCACCTACGAGTGTCCCGTGCGCCCTTCCCCCCACCCCTCCCCCCCTCCCCCTCCCCCCCTCCCCCCCCTCCCGCCCCTTCCTGCCCTGGCCTCTTTCACGGCCCAATGGGCGCGCCTATATGACAATTTTCAAGCGTCTGACTCCAGGACCGTGTGCCGCAGATCTGCTGCGAGGAGCAGGACCCGAAGGAGCGGCGCAACCCTGGGCCCTGCGGGCACGTCGTCTGCGCGGCGTGCACCAAAAAGTTCGGCAAGTCTAAGAAGCGCCTGTGCTTCACGTGCCGGAGGCACGTGAAGACCATTTCTCCCATTTACGAGTGAACGTTTTCATAGCTGGCCTTGCCTCCGACCAACTCCACTCCGCCCCCGTGGCACTATTTTATAAGCTAGTTTGCTGGGTCCCACGCCAGCTACAGGCTCCTCTCGACGCTCTCGGCCTCTAGATCTGAGTCTCTGAGTCTACTGAATACTTCACGAGCCTCTGGGCGCAACCTACGGGCGGGCGACGGGGGCGGGCGGGGCCCTCAGCGGGCGCCCTGCTCGACGTGGTAGACCGCCCGCAGCGCGAACCGCTTCCGCGCCTGCCCCCCGCGTGAGCGGCGCGGGAGAGGGACGCGGAGGGGCGGGGCGGGGCGGACCGGCGGCTTGGAGCCCTCCGGGGCGTTGGGGTCGGCGGGGGCCTCGTCGGGCCCCGCGAGGCCCCGGATGTAGTCCCCCGCCTTCAGCGAGTACGACTGCGCCGAAAGTGAGGGGGGTACGCGGCCGGGGGGCGGGGGGCGCGGACGGAGGCGGTGCTCTCGGGGACGACGATGGCGCCCGCCGGCGGCCCGTGCACGTACCCGTACACCTGCCCCCCCGTCAGCTGCAGGCGCGGGGCGGGGCGGGGCGGGGCGGGGCGGGGCGGGGCGGGCCTGGAGGACGAGGCGGAGGCCGCCGGGCGTGTCGGCCACCAGCCCGTGCACCTGCGCGGCGGCTCGGGCCGGCGGGGCGGGCGCGGGGCGGGCGGGCGGGCGGGGGGCGGGCCTGCTTGGCCTCGTCAGAGGCGGCGCCGGCCCGAGGAACGGGTCCGTCGCGTCGTGCGGCGGCACCGGCCGCGCCGCGTGGCCCCGCGCCGTCTGCGCGCCCCGGCTCGGGCGGGGGGCGGGGCGGGGGGCGGGGACGGAGGGCGGGGGAGGGCGTGGCGCACGCCGACGTCGATGAGTAGAGGTTCGGCTCCGCGGAGGGCCCGCCCTCGCCGTCCCCTCGTTGCCGGCCGCCGGCGCCGTCAGCTCGAAGCAGCCGCCCGTCACCGCGTCCCCGTCCCCGAGGCCGAAGCGCGCGGCCACCGCCGGCGCGACGGCCACCTGCCGCCCGTCCGACGCCTCCACCCGCAGGCCCGGCCCGCCGCCCACGCCGCCGCTCCGCACAGTCCCGGACACCGGCCGCCCCGACACCGCACCGGACGGCGCCGAACCGGACGGGCCGGCGCCCGACGCCGCGCCGTCGCCTGCGCCCTGGGATTCGGACTGCGAGCCCTGCTGCTGCTGCTGCGCCTGCTGCTGCTGCTGCTGCTGAGGGGGCAGGCCGGCGCCGGTCTGCACGGGCACCGCCGACGCCATCTCGTGGCCCCCCATGGGCATGCCGTAGCCGGGCATCTGGTAGCCGTACGCGGCGGCGTAGGCGGCGTAGGCGGCGTACGCCTGGGGGTCCATGCCGCCCATGCCATACGCGCCGTACATCTGCTGCTGCTGCGCCTGCCAGGGGTTGACGGCCGACGCGGCGGCGGCGGCGGCGGCGGTGGCGGCGGCGGCGGCGCCGCCGGACATGCCGTTGACGTCGAGGACCTCCATGAGGCGGGCGCGCTTGGTGCCGAGGTCCTGGAGCTGGATGCGTCCCGTGATGCGGTCGCCCTGCTGCAGGTTGCTGCGGCGGATGGTGTCGGGGTCCACGAAGACGTGCAGGCCGGCCGAGTTCTCGCGGAGGAAGCCGAAGCGCTTCTGGTTCAGGTCCAGCACGCCCGAGTCGATGAAGACGTGCTGGGACGACATGCCACCCATGCCCATCCCCTCCCCGCCCATCGGCGGCGCCCGCTGCGCCGGCTGCCCGTTCACGCTGATCACCTCCACCAGGTCTGCGAGGCGCGGGCAGCGCGTCGGCCGGGGCGGCGGCGAAGCGGGGCAGGGCGGCGGGGGCGCGCACGGGGCCTGTGCTTGCCGGGCTCGTCGCCCGTCACGTCTTGGATCATACCGAACACGTAGTCTTGCTCCTGCGCTGGCGGCTCGCCGGGGCGCCGGGCACGGCGGGGCGGGGCGGCGCGAAGGGGCGCGCCTTCAGAGCGTAGTCGCGGATGATGTTCGGCGGGACGAAGATGTCGAGGCCCTGCCCGTTCCGCAGCAGGAAGCCTGCGCGGCGCGGGAGGGCGCGGCGCTCAGCGGCGGCGGCGGCGGCGGCGGCGGCGACGACGGCGGCGGCGGCGGCGGCGGCGGGCGGGGGGCGGGGCGGGCGGACCGTAGCCCTTCATCTGGAACATCTGGAGGGGCCCGCCGCCGGGCTGCTTGTCGCCGCCGGGGACGCCGAACTGCTCGAGGCCGGGGTCCATGCGCTTCGGCTCGCCGCCCTCGCCCCCCTCGAAGGGCCTCTTCATGCCGCCCGTCGCCACCGCGAGCTGCGACGGGTCCTTGTTGGGGATGATGTCCGGCCGCAGGCTCTGCCCGTTCACTCGCATGATGTCCTCCATCTGCCGCCGCCACGCCGCGCCGATCACGGACCGCCCGGCGCCGCCCGGCGGCCCCCCGCGCACCTCGGGCTTGGGCCGCTGCCCAGGCCGCGACATTCTGTAGTGGTCCGACGCCTCCCGCACCAGCCTGCCGTGCCGTCAGCCTTCGCGCAGGGTCGGAGCTCCTCGGCGCGGACCCCTCGACGAAGTCGCCATTGTTGAGGTTGAACTGGCGAATGAGGCGCGGTGGCATGAAAATCTGCACCATGCCGACCGTCAGAAGCAGCGTCCATTCCACATGGGCCGAGGCGCACATCGAACTCGCGGTTTCTCGGGTCTCTTCGCAGGAACGCGGCGCCTTCGTTCACGATCTCGAGCATCTGTTGCGGGCGTTTCAATACCGGCGGCAATGTGGACGCCGCGGGAAGCCGGACGCACCCCGCCCTGGAGCTGGGCCTCCATCGTTCCGTGCGAGCCTGGCCTCTCTGAGCTCAGCGAGCTGCTGCGAAAGCGTTTGCGCGATCAGACGCACCTGCTCGCGCCGACCACTGATGTGTCCGCGTACCCCCGGCTCCCTTTCTTGGTGTTTCTTCTTCTTCTTTTGCCCCGCTCCGCGAAGCAGCAGCTTCCCCCGAGAGCTCAAAGATTGCACGAATCGAAGCACCCGGCGTCGAACGGAAAGACGTGAGAGGAAAGAGGAAGTTCAAAGTTCTGCAGCTGTTTAACTGGATAGCGACCCTACCCTCGGCTGAATAACTAGTCTAACTAGCTCTAACATCCTGCTACGAAAGGAACCGCGGCGGTGCTCGCTCGCGCCTGCTGCGCGGTTCTCCAGTTGAGCGGAATCCATCTCCAGTGTGGGTTTGCGGGATGCTGCCCGGAACGCTGTTCTTGCAGCGGACTCTCCGATGGCTGCATGAGGTGCCAACGCGAGTTTGCGCCCAGCGATGCCGACGGACAAAGCAGAAGGGAGAAGAAAGAAAGTGAAAACTGGGCGTCTGTGTGAGAGAAAAGGAGGCAGGGCGTGGCTGACAGCAAAGATCGCACCTTCTACTGCTTCTTGAACTCGTTGAGCACGGGGTAGATGTTCTCGAAAGCCTGGTAGATCTCATCGCGGACCTGGGACGCGAAGGAATCAGACACAGATTCAAAGCCCGGGCCCGATCGGGTCAGGGGCAGAAGGGCACCTTGGCGCCCGTCAACACGATCTTGCCGGACACGAAGATGAGAAGCACGATCTTCGGCTGGACCATGCGGTAGATGAGACCGGGGAACAGCTCGGGCTCGTACTGCGGTCCGGTTGGCGAGAGGCGCGACACGGATGCACGGCAGAGCGCAAGTGCGCACGCTGGAGAAGTTCCCGTGCGCGTACGCCAGGCCCTCGAGTCGGATTGGGAAGCGGACGTCACATGAGCCGACGATGTTCTGGATCTTAAAGTCCGTGAAGCGGGTGGGGAAGCCGAGCTTCTGAATGATGCGAGCGTACTTCCGCGCGGCAAGCCGACTTGCCTCCTCCGTCTTGGCGCCCGTGCACACCATCTTCCCCGATGCAAAGACGAGGGCGGTCGTCTTGGGCTCACGGATGCGCATGATAACCGCGGCAAAGCGCTGCGATCGCATGATCGCACCGAGCGATCGGCCAAGATAACCAAAACAAGCGTGCCTTCGGGTTGTACTCCGCGTTCCGTGCCTTGAGGGCGATCTCCTTCAGATCGAGCTTGCAGCCCATGTTCACCGTAGAGACGATGTTCCTGTGCAGGATTGTCGGCAAACAAGCGCAAACAAGGCAGGCAGATGCCGACGGGAGTGCGCACTGTAGAACCGGCACGATGCCCGACGCGTGTCTGCGGGAAGGGATTCAGGAATCTCGAAATCGCCTCATATACAAACCGTGCACGCACTTGTTGCGGTCCACTGCGCTGCCGGACGCATCGAGAAGCGGCGGCTCGGGATCGCCGGTTTGTGTCGCTGGCATTGTCGACGGGCCCGCCGCGGAGCTCGCGGCGGGCGCTAGCGTCGCCATTCTTCGCGCCCTCCCCTTCGATGCCGAGTTTTTTTGCTTGGTGGGTACAGTCGCGAAAATGCAGCCGGCAGCGAGCTCCGCGGCGCCGTTCTCCATCAGAGACCGGCAGACGGGTGCGCCCCCTCTTCGAAATGTCGAGAATGAGCTAACCTTCGCTCCGCGCTCAGCCGCCCTGCGGCGGATGCTCCTGCTCAACCAGAGCGGGCCGGACGCCGCGGCCGCGGCCGCCAAGCTCGGAGAGCCGTCGGTCGCGTCGAGCAGTTGGCAGACTGAGGTCTGGAAGGTCCTCGTCTACGACAAGTTCTGCCGCGACATCATCTCGCCGCTGCTGAAGGTCGGAGACCTGCGCAAGCTCGGCATCACGCTCCACATGTGAGCGAACCACCGAGCGGGACCCGCCTGCGCGCCGGCCGCTGCGAATGACGTTGGCGCGCAGGCTCCTCCATACGGAGCGGCAGCAGGTGCCGGACGTTCCGGCCGTCTACTTCGTGCAGCCGACGGAGGAGAACATACAGCGGATAGCATCGGTGCGCGCGGCGCGGCGGCCGCGCCCCGCGAGCGCTGGCTGATGCTGGGGCGGGGCGGCAGGATCTGCGGGAGCGGCTGTACGACTCGTCGTACCTGAACTTCGCCTCTTCGATCCCGCGGCCGCTGCTGGAGAAGCTCGCCGACGCCACGCTCCAGTCCGAGTCCGTCTCCCTCGTCTCCAAGGCCCGCCCGGCCCCCGCCCCCGCCACGCCGCCGCGCCGCGCCGCTGCGCCCCCGCCGAACCGCGCTGGCGCAGGTTTTCGACCAGCACCTGAACTTCGTGTCGCTGGAGCCGCAGCTCTTCTCGCTGCACATGCCGGGCTCCTACGCCGCCCTCCGCGACCCCGCCGCCACCGACGCCGCCATGAAGCGCGCCCGCCCCGCCCCGCCCGCCCCGCCCGCCCCGCCTTGCAGCGAGCCGGCCGTGCCGGGCGGCCGCGCAGGAAGTACGCGGATCAGATCGTCTCCTCCCTCTTCTCCGTCTGCGTCACCCTCGTGCGCCCCGCCGGCCCCGCCCCGCCCCGCCCCGCCCCGCCCGCCCCGGCCAGCCTTCCCCGAGCCCCGACCGCGCAGGGCTGCGTACCGATCATCCGGGCGTCGCGGGGCAACGCCGCCGAGATGATCGCACAGCAGGCGCGCCCGCCCTTCCCCTCCGCCCCGCCGCCCCTCCGCCCCTCCACTTCACCCCGCCCTGACGGCCCGCTCCCTCCCCCTCAGCTCGAGGGGCGGCTGCGGGAACACCTGCAGCACGCGGGGCGGAACAACCTCTTCGCGTCCTCGTCGGCCTCGTCGGCGGCCTTCCAGCGGCCCGTGCTCGTCCTGCTCGACCGTGACATGGACGTCCCCGTCATCCTCCACCACACCTGGACCTACCAGGCCCGCCCCCGCCCGCCCCCCGGCCCCTCCGGCCCTTCCGCCCGCCCGCCCGTGCCCTCCGTGCTGAGCCTGGGCGCAGGCGCTGGTGCACGACGCCCTCGCCTCGCACCTCAACCGCGTCACAGTCCAGGCGCGCCCGCCCGCCCGCCCCGCCGGCGCCCCTCCCCCGAGCGCCGGAGCGGTGCCTGACCGCTCTCGTGGCGGCGGCGCGGCGCAGGTGGCCGACTCGAAGGATGCCGACGGCACCGAGAAGGCGCGCCCCTTCCCCTCCCCTCCGCCGCGCCTCCCCTCCCCGCGCGAGCCTCGCCGCAAACAGATGTCGGCGAAGACGTACGACCTGGACCCGGCGGACTCCTTCTGGGCAGCCAACGCCGGCTCCCCCTTCCCCAAGGCGAGGGCCGCCCCCCTGCTCCCCCCCTCCCCCCGGCCCTCCTGAGCCCCCTTCTTCGCCCCGGGCAGGTTGCGGAGGAGGTTGAGGCGGCGCTGCAGCAGTACAAGGCGGACGTGGAGGCCCTGAACCGCAAGACAGGCGCCCAGGCCGCCCCCGCCCCCGCCGCCGAGGGCGCCCCCGCCCCCAAGGACGACTCGTGCGCCCCAGCCCGCTCGCTTCTCTCAGCGCTCTCTCACCCATCTGCAGGCTGTCGACGGCGGGCCTGGCGTCGGCGATCGAGAGCCTGCCGGAGCTGACGGAGCGGAAACGGCTCATCGACCAGCACACGAACATCGCCACCGCCCTCCTCGGCGCCATCAAGGCGCGGCCCGGCCCCCGCCCCCTCCCGCCACGCCACGCAGTCGCGGGAGCTTGACCCCGCGCGGCGCGGCAGTCGCGGGAGCTGGACAACTACTTCGCGCTGGAGGAGTCCCTCCTCAACCGCGGCCTCGTCGTCCGCCCCTTCCCTCCCTCCGCGATCCGCCCCGTTCGCCGACCGGCTTGTTATGGCGCTCGCGCGCGCAGGACCGGCAGCAGCTGCTCGCGCAGCTCGCCTCGAGCGGCAAGGGCACCCCCTCCGACAAGGCCCGCCCTGCCCCTCCCTCCCACCCCCGTCCCGCCGCCTCCGCCCTGAGGCACGCCTCCTCCCCCCCAGGTGCGGCTGCTGGCGATGTACTACCTGCTGACGGAGAACCTCTCGGCGACGGACATGGAGCCCCTCGAGTCCATGCTCGCCCAGCAGGCTCGCCCTTGTCTTTTCCTCTCGCCCGTCCTTCCCACTCTTCTGAGGTCTTGGCCTGCAGGGCGCCGACATCTCGCCGCTGGCGTACCTGAAGAAGGAGAAGGCGATGAAAGCCACCTTCGACCGCGCCGCCTTCGGCCCGGCCGGGGGCGCGGGCGCCGCTGCGCAGGGCGGGATCATGGACCTCGCCTCTGGGGCCTTTTCCAAGGTCCAGGGGTACGGCATCGGCCTCCTCTCCGGCGTCCGCAACGTCCTCGTCACCGAGAAGGCCCGCCCGCCCCCGGCCCCTGCCTCCCTTTGTAGATAGATGGATAGATAGCTGAGGCGGGGCGGGGCGGCAGATGCTGCGGGCGACGCGGGTGGTGGACGCGGTGATGGAGATGAAGCCCGAGGCCGACGCCCTCTCCTACCACGACCCCCGCGTCGTCCGCCAGCCGCCCCGCCCCGCCCTCGATCCAGATCTCCGCCCCTTCCTAAGCGGGGGCAGGCGCGGTCGACGGAGGCGCCGCGGACGCGGACGCCCTTCCGCGACGCGGTGGTCTTCGTCGTGGGCGGCGGCAACTACGTCGAGTACCAGAACATCGTCGACTACTGCAAGGCGAGCCCGCACGCGACCGGCCCCCCTCGAGCTCCCTTCCTCTTCTCCTCCTCTTGGCTGACGGGCGGTGCAGAAGCAGGCGGCGGCGCAGGCGCCGAAGCGGGTGGTCTACGGCTCGACGGAGCTCGTGACGGCGGAGCAGTTCCTCGCGCAGCTGGGGCAGCTCCACAGGGGCCCCGCCGCCTCCTCCCCCGCCGCCGCCGCCGCCCTCCGATAGCCTCGCCCCGCCCCGCCCCGCCCCGCCCCCGCGCGTTCGTATTCGAATTCACGGCCCGGCCTGCACGGCCGAGGCCTGAGGATGGCCTCGAGGCTGGAGCGGCTCGGTAGGGGGAACACCACTTGCGAATAGGAACACCAGCTAGCGCTGCGCATGCAGAGCCCACGTGCACAATGCAATGGTGCCCAGGGTGCCCTTCAAATGGAGCTCTTCCAATCCCGAACGGTCCTCTTCACTTCGTGCGCGCGCGCGGTGCGCATGCGCGCCACCCAGCAACGATATTTGGCAATTGAGCGATGGCCCGCCGCCATAGAACGCCAATTTCTATCGTCCTATGTCTTCTGTTCATCGCAGCAGCTGCACAGACTGCAACCTGTCAGGCAGTCACGATAAACCCGCCGCCCGCTCCGTGGCTGCGTCCCTGGAGGCTCTCTCTCACGCCCACGAGCTTCAGCATTCGTTACGGCTCCCCAGCCGGCTTTCAGGGCGGCGCTGCTGATGTTCCGCGGACGGACACCAACACGCTCCTGCTCTTCCCTTCGCGGTCCGGCGCGCTGGCGAACGAGACCGTAGGCCGCTTCGGCAACACGGGAAACTACCACTCAGCCAGCGGCCTGCAGCCCGGGACGCAGTACACGATCCACGTCGTGTTCACGAACGCGGGCGGCGCCTCCGCCGCCTCCCTGCAGTTCACCACCCCCCTCACCCTCGGTGCGCGGCGCTCGAGCGTGCAGATCGCTCGGGCTCGGGCTCGCAGCTGATCATGAGAGCCCCCGCGCGGCCGGCACGGAGTACTAGTCTTCGCGCTCTTTCAACTTCAGCTCTAGATCTAGATCTTCAAGGCTTGTCACTGACGCCGGGGACGGGGCGGCAGATCCTCCGCCGTTTACGACGCTGGGCTGCTTCAACACGACCCCCGCCTATGACGACCTGAGGGTATCTGTTTCTCCGTCCACCTGCACCACGCCAGAGCTAGCGGAGCTGCAGGCGAAAGGGTGCGCTTAGGGCGTCGCCCGCTCGCTTAGCTATAGGGCGCAGCCCGCTTAGGGGCGCCTGCTGCGTGCTGTTGCAGGTATCGGTACTTCGGGGATGGCAGGACGGCCGCCGGTTCGCCCGTGTGCCTGGCGAGCAACGCGCTCGACGCCCTCACCGCCAGCGGGCCCCTCGGTCCCGCCGCCGTTAACTGCTCTTCACTCGGCCTTCCCCCGTGCGACCCCGCCCCCACTTCCCCCGCCCCTATACAACCCCCCCCCCCCCCCCCCGGCCAACATCCCCCCCCCTTCCTCCAACCCAACATCTGGACTGCCCGCCCCCCCCCCCTGCCATCCTCCCCGCCCTTCGAATTCTCCCCCCCCCTCCCAGCCTTCGCTGTAACTCACTCCCTCCACCGCCCTCGCGCAACCATACTCCCGCGCCTCTAACTTTCAGTCGCTGAGAATTTCTTCTACACGAGTGTGCTTTCTGCAAAGTGACGTTTCTCTGTGCCGTTCCCTCGCGCAGGAACGGCCTCGTGACCGTGAATGATTTTGGGCTGCCAGCGCTGCCCATGAGCGCTCCTCTCCCCCCGAGGCTCAGCTCCTGGCAACTGAGCGCCTCTCCAACGGGCTTCAAGTTGATCTTTGGTTCAGTAGGCGGCTTTCAGGATGAGGCTGCAGATGTGCCGCCGACGGACACAACCACCCTCCTGCTCTTCCCGTCTCGGTCAGGCGCGCTGGTGAATGAGACCGTGGAACGCTACGGGGCCAAGAAGACCCGCCACGACGTAGGCGGCCTGCAGCCCGGGACGCAGTACACGCTCCACGTCGTGTTCACGAACGCTGGCGGCGCCTCCGCCGCCTCCCTCCAGTTCACCACCCCCCTCACCCTCGGTGCGCGGCGCTCGAGCGTGCAGATCGCTCGGGCTCGGGCTCGCAGCTGAGAGCCCCCGCGCGGCCGGCACGGAGTACTAGTCTTCGCGCTCTTTCAAATTCAGCTCTAGATCTAGATCTTCAAGGCTTGTAACTGACGCCGGGGGCGGGGCGGCAGATCCCCCGCCGCATACGACGCTGGGCTGCTTCAGCACGACCCCCGCCTACGACGACGTCAGGGTGGCCGTATTAGACTTTGGACCCCTTTCTTGTGGAGCTGTCGCTCAGACGCGGGGGTACGGCTAAGCCTTCCCCCGCCCCCGACCCAGCCCGCTTCCCGCTTAGGGGCGCCAACTACGTGCTGTTGCAGGTATCGGTACTTCGGGGATGGCAGGACGGCCGCCGGTTCGCCTGTGTGCCTGGCGAGCAACGCGCTCGACGCCCTCACCGCCAGCGGGCCCCTCGGCCCCGCCGCCGCCAACTGCTCTTCACTCGGCCTTGCCCTGTGCGACCCCGCCCCCACTTCCGCCGCCCCTATACGCGCCGCCTCCACCCGCCCCTCCCCCCCCCCCCCCCCCCTTCCTCCAACCCAACATCTGGACCGCCCGCCCCGCCCCCCCCCCCCCCCCCCCCCCCCTCCACTCCACTTTTGCGCCGTTCCCCGCAACCGCCTCCGACCCTCTACTTCCTTGAGCTACCACCCCCCGCATCGCATAGCATACCAGTCTCTCCTAACCAAAAAGACGTGCACACCTTACAAAGCGTTCTCAAATTAGAGAGAGCGACTGCACGCTGACGTTTCCGTCACGCAGAAACGACCTCACGACCGTGAATGATCTCGGGCCGCCCGCGCTGCCCATGAGCGCCCCTCTTCCCCCTTGGCTTCGCCCCTGGCACATAGACCTCTCCCCAACGAGCTTTTTTATCCGCTACGCCTCTGCCGGCGGTTTCCAGGACGAGTCACTAGGCGGGGAGGTCCCGTCGACGGACACAGCCAGACACCTGCTCTTCCCTTCGCGGTCTGGAGTGCCGGCGAACGATACGTTGGGACTTTATCAGGGCACTCTCGCGGGCAACCGCTTTTCGTACAGCGGCCTGCAGCCCGGGACGCGGTACACGCTCCACGTCGTGTTCACGAACGCTGGCGGCGCCTCCGCCGCCTCCCTCCAGTTCACCACCCCCCTCACCCTCGGTGCGCGGCGCTCGAGCGTGCAGATCGCTCGGGCTCGGGCTCGCGCTCGCAGCTCTGAAAGCCCGCGTCCTGCCACGATCAGCTCTAGATATTATAACTGACGCGAGGCCGCGGGGCGGCAGATCCCCCGCCGTTCACGACGCTGGGCTGCTTCAACACGACCCCCGCCTACGACGACGTCAGGGCGGCCGTTCTGGATTTCGATTCGGCCCCCTGCGGCACCTCAGCCCGCGCGCGAGGGTACGGCTCTCTCTCTCCCGCCCCCAAGCATCCCCCGTTAACCTGCTGACGCGCCTGCTGACGGGCGCCTTCCGCGCGCTGTGCACGTGGCAGGTATCGGTACTTCGGGGATGGCAGGAAGGCTGGCGGTTCGCCCGTGTGCCTGGCGAGCAACGCGCTCGACGCCCTCACCGCCAGCGGGCCCCTCGGCCCCGCCGCCGCCAACTGCACCTCTCAGTAAGCCATTCGCGCATTTTGCTGAGCATCGAATGCAGTTTATGAACATAAGTTCCCCTCGCGCAGAAGCACGCTCGATAGTGTCGTCTCCGTGTCTGATCTGGGTGCGGTCGACCGTGTCCCTCCGGCAGTGCCCGCAGGCTACCGTGCGGCCGCGAGCCTCTGCGTACACCACCCCACCATTCTTGATGCGTGCTCTAGCTCTTAAGATCCCACCATCGAAACTTCAAGTTGGAGTTTTAGTATCAAGTCATGATCAAATATCGATGTGAGAGCTCAAGTTTGGATTTTCAGCTGTGAAGTAAGACAGATTGCGCACCATGTAGCCTTTCGCAGTGTATTTTATATTACATTTCACATGTACAGTGAATTATATTGTTTCGTTCGCGCCGAAAGCACACGCATTCCGAAGTTCCCGTCGCGTGCACTGCAAGTTCGAAGCCGGGGTTGCGTCTGCTACTAGCCTAGTGGTACTGATCATGAGGCCTCCGATGTAGTCGTCGACTACGTATACTGCAAGGCCTGCCCGCCCGCGCCCCGACCGGCCCCCTCGAGCTCCCTTCAAGGCTTCGAATTCTTCTCCTCCTCTTGGCTGACGGGCGCCGCAGAAGCAGGCGGCGGCGCAGGCGCCGAAGCGGGTGGTCTACGGCTCGACGGAGCTCGTGACGGCGAGCAGCTCCTCGCGCAGCTGGGGCAGCTCCACAGGGGCCCCGCCGCCGCCTCCCCCGCCGCCGCCGCCGCCCTCCGATAGCCCGGGGCTCGCCCCGCCCCGCGCGTTCGGATTCAAATGCACGGTTGAGCCTGCACGGCCGAAGCCCGAGGATAGTGCGCATGCCGCGCTGGCCTGATCATGAAGCGGGGGGGGGAGGGGAGGGGGGGGGGATCTGAAGAAGAAAAGGAGAAGAAAGAAGCTTCAGCGACCGAAGGCCTAGGCCTAGGCCTTCGGGGCCAGCCTCTCGGCGACCGCCAAGGATGCCAGACTCTGAGAACATGTATATGTAAAAGCTTGCAATTGCAATTGTATACGTACATGTGGAAGTGCGCATGCGCATGCATGGGCGGGTGGGGGAAGGGGGCCGCGGGGTTACTCGAGCTCGGTAATACTCGGGGCCGGGGTTTACCCTTACTCGGCCCGGGACCGCGGGTATTACCGGAGTAAGCCCAAGCTGCCCAGCCCTCGGGGGAGTAGATGGATTAAATTACTATTAATAGCTCGCGCCGCGCCGCGAGTCGCGCGGGCCGGCCGGAGTCAAATGCAAGGCGAGAAAAAGAACACCAGTCTGTCCGACTCTGTACATGTCGCCGGAGAAAAATTGTTTTTTTTATAAAAACATAATCGCTTGCGCCATAAGCATATGATCCTTCGTGTGCAAATTCAGTCCCTAGTCAATGAGCGTGTTGAAAGGGTTAAAAAAGCTACGCCTGCACATGATGTCTCTTGTTCAAACTTTGGTATACGTAAGGGCCGTAAGGCCGTCCGACGCCGGACCGACGCCGGTCCGACGGTCACGAATCCGAATTCCGGATGATCCGGTCCCGGATCCCGTCGACCGTCGACGTCGACGGACCGTACCGCCCGGCGGCCGGCGCGCCCGCCGCGAGCCGCGCGGCCGGGCGCTCATCCATAATCCATTATATTTGCTTCTAAGCTGCAGACTGCAGTGCCAGTGTGCAGGCTGAGCCTAGGCCTGCAGGCTGCAGCTGATCATGATGGCCATGGCCATGGATATGGATATGCATAGGTTGAATTGCGATCTCCGAATTTCGTGGCTCACGGTGGCTCCGAGGGCCGAGGCTCCGAGGCTCAGCGGCTCATCCAGGTCTTTCAGATCTAGAGTCCGGCCGCTAAGCATCCAGGGATTCCAGGCTCGTCCAGCGCTAGCTATAGCTGGCCGGAGCGCTTCGAATTCCCCCGACCTCCGGATCCCCTATATTATGCTTGCCGCAGGCCCGCAGCCCGCGAGGCCCCGCCGCGCGGCCCTCTACGGCCCAAGCGCTAGCATAAACCTCAGGGCCTTGCAATTGCGATTACAGTAGCATCCGCAGCTGTAGCTGGCCCGGCGCGCTCAGATCCAGCTGCCGCACTGCGGCAGTACTAGTGTAGGTAGCCTCGCGCGGCCCGGCGCGGGCGCGCGGCAGGCTGCCGGCAGCCGCGCCGCTGCGCCTCTTCGGAGGCGCCTTCACAGGCTCCGCCGGCGCGGCGTGATCATGAATTCGAAGAGGGGCCTCCAGGCCCTCCTCGACGCGGCCGACCGCGACTGCGACTGCGGCGCCATTCGCGAGCTCGAGGCCTCCGGAGCCGCCAGCGCGAGCCTCGACGCGCAGCACGTGCACCCGCCCGCACACGGGCACATGCCCGCCCGAGCTCCCGCCGCGGGCGGCGCCGGCGCCGGCGCTGCAGGTGCTGCTGGAGATCTCCTCGGCCGAGGCCACGGACGCACGCGCCCGTCGGCGTCGGAGGCGCGAGCTCCCGGAGGCCTAGCTATAGCTTCGTCGTGGTCGTGGCCAGCCGGAGCCGCCGGCGCCCCTCCGCCAGCTTCGAATCCGGCGCGGCAGCGGTGGCCGCCGCCGCAGCGGCCGGCGTCGGCGTCGCTGCTCCGCGTCTCGGACGCCGCGGCGTACCTGGACCTGGTCCGCGAGGAGGCCCCCGAGGCCTACGAGCCCTTCCTCGCCCTCATGCGCGACTTCCGCGCCGGCCGGTGCGCCCGCGCGCCCTCGAAAATCGGTGGCAGAGTCTGGGGATATTTTCGCAGGCATATTATATATGCGCAAAATCGCTTTATATTTATTAATTGATGATCGCGGGCCGGGGCAGGCTGGGGACGGAGGAGGTGGTGGTGGGGGCGGTGCGGCTCTTCGCGGGGCGGGGCGAGCTCATCGACGGCCTGGGGTACTTCCTGCCCCCCAACTTCGACCTCCGCGTCGACCCGGTCCGCGCCCGCCGCAGCCGCCCGGCCCAGCTAGGCCCCTAGTCTCGCCTTCGTTCCTCTCGTATACGTACACGTATGCGTCGTCTAACTATCTTCGAATTCTTACTTCAGGAGGGGCGGATCACGGCGCTCGGGCCGGAGGGGCCGCTGGCGGGCATGGAAGAGGTCTGTCTCCTCCACGCGCGGGCCCTCCGCGCCAGGGCCCCCGCCCCGCCGCAGGAGCCGCCCCCGTAGCACCATTCTCGAGCTCCGATTTGAGGATCCGTTCTCTGCTATCTTCTCTTTTCCTTCTTGAGATGCCCCCCGGGCCCCCCTCCTCCCTCTCCTTCCCCGGCTCCCGGCCCTCCCGCTGGCCGTGCACGTGGCTCCCCCGGCCGGGGACTGTCACGTTAACGTTAACGCCTCTTCATCCTCCCCGAGTCCTTCCATTTCTCTCTTGCTAATTAGACGTCGGCCTACTTGCTACGCTCTTGATTAAACTCGTCTCATCTCCAGCTCTCGGCGTGTGCTCAAGCTCCGAGGCTCCCTCCTGGCTTGCAGACTGCCCTCTCCGCTTGTCACCCTCGGGGCCTATGTATCTTTTGTGTACTCTATGCTAGCCTCCACTGTCGGAATAGGAATTTTGCTGATGCGCATGATGTAGGGTTAACAGATTGCATTTTCCTGAATTCTTGCTGCGAATCTGACTCCGAAAAATCTGCTGTTGAATGGGCAGCTGCAACTCCGAGGCTCTATTTATCTATATATACTACCGTAGTAGTAGTACACGTACTATGATATAGGCTAGGCTCTGTTGAGGCTCCAGCGGCCGGGCATGGCAGCATCTTCATTCGCCGAGTCAGTTTCGCGAAACCCGAAAGGCCGAAGGTGGGGGCGGTCCTGTGCGTTCCCATAAGAACACGCGCATAGGGAGAAGGCTGTGCGAGGAAGGGTAATTGCCCCAGTACGGCCCGGCCCGAGAGCCCCTAAGGGGAGCAAAAAAATTTTTTTTGAGTCAGTTTCGCGAAACTGGTTTTGCATGCTCGCAAAAAAAAGTGGTCCGGCTTTCAAAGCTTTTCCGGCTTTTTTCGCAAGCTTTGAAAACCGGACCACTTTTATATTGCGCCTCTCCGAGTCTGGCCAGTCCGAGTCTGGCCACTTTCGCGGCAGTCGGACTCGGTAACTGGGGCTGCGGCAATTTGACCCGAGTCGAGCGGTGCACGCGTGCAGGCGACGCTGCGACAGTCGGACTCAACTTGGCAAGTTAGACCCCTGAGCTCGAGCGCCGATAGATCTTGCCAGTAGGTGCGGGCGGCCCAGCGCTAGGCGCCGCCAGCAGCGGTGGCGGTCGAAGGGTTCACTAAAGATTCGCGCTAGCCTAGTAGCAGCGGTGGCGGTGGCGGAACTTCGGAATCCAAGCTATAAGTTGAGCTTCACAATATTCAGGTATTTGCGAGCCCGTGCGCGCGCGCATGCGCATCTCATCGTGCTAGCGCTAGCGCTGACGTCGACGACCCCGCGCTAGCGATGTCCTTCGTGGGTCGCGCGGACCTTCAATCCGACGCAGATGTGCTGCGCGCGGACATGATACGCGCCGCGGATCGCATGCGGGACCGGGGGCTTGACCGCGAGGCGGCCACGGTCGCTGTCACGCTCGATTTCCCGTCCGCAGGTCCGCCCGCGTCCGCGCTTCTCGGAAGCTCGTCTGCGCCCGCCCGCGCCGCGGCCGCGGCACTCCTCGTATACGTATAAACTATAGTCTTTCCCTGGCTGAGCGGATTCCGTGGCTGAGCGGATTCATTCCCGAAATTAAATGTCTTCACCCGCAATACTATTTATAATGCTGATATCGCACTTGTTCTTAGATGGAGAAGATGTCGCGCACGTCGTCGGTCTTGTCTTCGACAGGAACTCGCGCGGTCAGAGTGATCGCGCATTCCAGGGGCGCCCTCAGCCTCGTCCAGGGCCGGTGCGCTTCCGGCCCGGGTCCGGATCCGGACCCCGTCCCTCCTGGGCCCGATCCCGGATCCTGAGAGTATCTCGGCCCCGGATCCAACTTCTAACGCAGCAGCGACAGGCGCCGTTCGGGCCGAGGGGAACTGGAGGCGATCGATACCGAGAGACAGCCCTCGGGTACGACTACGAAGGACAGAACCGCCCTCATCCTCCTGGCCATGGGCCGTCGCACGGAGCCAGGTCCAGGGGCCCCCCGCCTCAGGTAATTCATCATTACAACTAACACATGCACACGATTTAATTATGAACTTTAAGATGTAAAATGGCCGACATGCTTACATCTGCTCCGCGGCTGCAGGGGCCCCGCGGCCGCCCCGGTCGCCCTCGGGCCTACGACGATTCCGCCGTCGACTACGCCCGCGGCCGCCCTGGAATGAGCTCCCCCCGCGAGTTTCGCGATCGGGGCCGCGGCGGAGGCGGACATCCCTCCGGATCCTGGGGCCAGCACCAAGAAGGCTTCGGCCGCGGCGGCCCGCGGGGCTTCCCGGCGAACGGCATTAGCCCCCGGCCTCCTGGAGGGGCGGCAGGCGATCTTCGCACTCGGCTGCTGGATGCGCGCGTCCAGTCGGAGGGAGAGGCGCGTCTGAGGAGGCAGCCGAGGCCCAGCGACCTTGACTTCGGTGCCCGAATAAACAAATTTGATTTCCTATTACAGTCTGATGCGGTGCCCACATTCTAATTTTCCACGCGCAGTGTTGGATCTGAATCTCGATCAGGAGGAGCTTCGGAGGGCGAAGCAAATCGTCTCCAGCGACCAGTTCGAGTTTCTGTTCTGCATGCGCCTGGTCATGAGCCCTGCAGAAATTGTGGTGCGCCGGCGCCGGCGCCGCTAGCGCAGCAAATTCGTCTGCTTACGTACGATTCTATCTGCGTATTTATTTTATTTACGTGTTTCCTTCAGCGTCACGTGCTCCAGCGCCACAGCAGCACCAGCGGCGAGAGCGTGCGCGCCGCTTTCCAAGAGCTTCTGAATTCGCAGTTGCCAGAAGTGCGTCTTTGTGTGAATTTTGAATATTTCGCTTGGTATGGAAGCGGCCGCGGGCTGAAATAATCCAGGTGGTCGAGTACCGGCGGCGGTTCGCTATCCGCAAGCACATGCTGGAGAGCGAGGCCCAGGCTGCAGGCCGCGAGGGCGGCATGTATTGCAGTGAGCATATACTGCCATTATTCCAAGTCCCTGTAGACCTGTACCCCCAGTCTGTACTTGTACCCCAATGATACCAGTCCCCAGCTAAACTATGCTGGCAACATCCCTCGCCGGACGCCACGCGCACTCCGTGCCGGACAGCTAGCCTAGCTGCTCTGGCCGGGTCGGTGGTAGCCGTGTGGTCTACGTGGAGATCGCAGCGCAACGGGCAACTCGCCCATCCTGCCGGCTAGTGACTACGAGGGGGATTGGATCGTCAGCTTGCAACTCAACGGCAGCTCCGGAGCTGGCCGATTCGCTCGCGCGGTCGGTCCGGCGGACAAGGAGCAGCATCGGCCCGGACGTCGCGCTCGCGCAACCGTCCCGTCGACGCAGCTGCTGGCAAGCACACCGGACACCGTTCGCACACGGTGGGAGCCCGCGCTTCGCGCCGCTTAGGGTTCGCCCCGAAGCGACCGCGGTTCCGCAAGCTCCAGGCCTAGCGATCAACTGGCTCGCTGCGAGGGTTCGTCCCGAAGCAGTCGCCGGATAGCGCAACGAGAAGCCGCGTGCTCGGGCTCGCCCAAAGCACGCCAGCATCTCGGGCCTGCCGACCATCGCCAAGAGCCAAGGTTGAATCTCGCCGCGGCAAGTGCCTAGCGCACACCGGGAGCTTACCGGACACGCTTTTACATACAGTATACGGACACCGGCGGCGCGTGCGTCATCACGGACAAGAACGGAGTAACGGTCGATAACGGCAACATCGACCACACCCCGCCACGACGCCCGCCTCAGCGCCGCGCACGTCTCGACCCCTCGAAGGGGGAGACTCTGTCAAAATTTTCGGCACAGACACTCTGGCGACTCCAGTCAACGGCCGACCGTCGCGACTCCTCGGAGGAACCGACCTCGACCACGACCGCCACGACGCCCGCTTCAGCGCCGCGCATACCACGGGCGCTTGAAGGGGGAGACTCTGCCGAAATTTACAGCGATTCCAGGCCCCTAGCACGCCAACGATCGACGACTGCGGCTGCGGACTGACACGCGGGACACGCGACTTACACCCTCACTGACACTACCACTCCTCCTTTCCTACCTTTACGTCTACACGACTTCATCATGTCCCGACACACGCGGCCCGCCCTGGCCCGCGTCTCCGACTTCTCGGCGATTGCGGCGGTCGCGGCGTCGCAGGAGATGCCCCAGCACCAGAAGTACGCTCGCCAGATCCAGCCGAAGGAGGAGCCGGTGCTGTTGAAGATCAACGAAGGCAACGTTTACACGTTCGGCTACCCGATGACGCACGCGAACGTCAAGCGGACGCTGGATCAGCTCGACAGCATCGTCAACCGTAAACCTTTCTTCGCGGGCAACCCGACCACGCCAGACGAACGCGTCCGCGGCTCACTGATGCTCCGGGAGCTGGCGCAACTGTTTTCTCCAGAGGAGACGGACTTGTACCGCACCCGCCTGACCCAACAGGCGGACTTTGACAAGTACATCGCGCAAGCGGAGGCGAAACGGGCGGCACAGGAGGCGGTGGTGGAGGCCTTCAAGGCCGACCCCGGGAAGTCTCAGGAGCAGAAGGACCACGCGCAGGCGCAGCTCAACGCTCTCGAGGCGACGGTCCTCCAGGCGCGGGACATGATCCCGACGACAACTATCCGCTCGTACGAGGACTTCTGCACGTACGCACGCTCGCGCATCGACGAACGTGACAAACGGAACCTGGCGACGTGGGCGGACACGATGTACTACGGGATCCCGCCGCGGCTCCAGTTCGACTTGACGGTGGAGGCGCTCCAAGTCTCAGGCGTATCGATGACGCCAACGCTCATCGTACAGAAGCTGGAGACTCAGATTAACCTCCGGGCACGTGAGCACGACGACACTTGGGAGGTTTACCGGGACGATGCCGACCGCCGGCGTTCCAACTTCGACCTGTTGGTCGACAAGGTGATGCCCCAGCTGCGGGAACTCCAGCGGACGACCGAGAACGCCTTTCCGAACGACCCGGGCCTCGCGACGACGTCCTTCATCCAGCGGGCTCAAGATTGGTTGGAAAAGCCGGAGATCAGGCGCAAGTCGAAACAGGTCACCCTACTCGCAGGCGACACCCCGGCGAGCGTGGAGACAGGGGGCCCGGCGCGTGCCGTCCGCATGACACATGCCGAGGAGACGGAGGACGTCTTCGACAACCGCCGACAGGATCGCGAACTGACCGGCCTTGACACGACGCCGTACAAACGCCCCCGACACGAGACTGCTGGTTCACCGACGGGCACGCGAGAGTGGATGCCGAGCCCGACGGAGGGGTTGGCGGCACGGTTCGACAACAGCGCTAACATCGACATGCTGCGGGTGACGGAGTCGCTCCGAGCCCAGGTTCAGGAGCAGCATCAGCAGACGCAGGCTCAGCTTAACCAGCTACAGACCGCGATGGCCTCGCACATGCAGTCAGCGGCGCAGATGGCGCAGGCGGCGAACATCGCGGCGGTGCAGGCGACGCAGTTGTCGGCAGCGCAGCTGGCTGGCTCAGCCTTCCAGGCGGCGCCGTACAACCCGAACCGTCACGTCCCGCCGCCACGGCCATCACAGCCCCACGGCTTCTTCCAGCACGCTTCGCACTCGCCGGGTCAGAAGCCGAGCCCCCACGTACCGTGCACACTCGTACTTTCGCCCGACGGACGCGTCTGCGGCGTCATTCACTCCGTCCGGGCCAACAAGTACAAGCAGCTCATCGCATTCATTGACGTGGCCGACCCGAACCGCACGGAGCCGGTGACGAAGCAGCTGGGTCGGCCGCTGGTGCCGGAGTGCATGCTGGATTACTGCAGGCGTTGCGAGGCGATCTTCGGCACGGAGAACAGCAAGCACTGGCATGACGACGTCGCAGTCTGCGCGATCCTGAGGGCCCTGCGCGCATTGGCGCCCCATCCCAGCCACCCCCAACTCCCCGTCGGCTGGTACCAGGCACTGCTGGACCGCGGCATCCTCCGGCCTTCACGGAAACCTCAGTTTGCGCCGTTCAACCAGCAGCTCGCCCTCCCGGCACCCCAGCCACAGCTCGCCCTTCCGGCGCCACCGCCCCAGCTGGCGCTCCCCGCTCCGCCGATGCAGCAACCGCCGCAGGCGACGCAGCAGCAGCGGTCGGGATTTGCGCTCTCAATGCGTAAATCGAGTTTTGCGCCGACGGAATGCGAACAAAGAAGACCGTAGCCGAGCGCCAGGCACGAAAGAGCTGAGCGACTCGCTAGCCGCGGAAGCGGCGCGAGGCGAGCACGGGATTAGCAGCAGGCTGCTGCGAGCGCCCCTCAAGGGACTAGCTGAGCTAGCCGTTGGGCCGAGCCAGCGGGCTTGAAGCCGCCGAGCTCCGGGGGTACGCTGATTCGGGGTTTCCCTTCACGCCCAGCTTCGCTCGCGGCCGCCCCAGGCCACGAAGCGACCAGCGGCGAAGCGAAATCGCCACAGCCAGCACTGCAGTCACTCCTAAGCAGCCCTGTCGGACCGGCGGCCGCACTTCTCGGCCGTCCCTCCAATTGCACAGAGCTGACCAACTCTGCAGCACCACGGCTCGCCATAGCTGCAGTGGAGCGCGATCCCGCGGCAGCAACTGCGCATGCCTCGATGGCTGGCCGGCGCAAACCCTGTTCCCAGCGATCCTCCCGGAATCGGCCTCGGGCCCCGATTCACGCTTGAATCTGGTTCCTTACTGCCGTGCCGGTACGTGGATTCACGTCCGGGCCCGCCCGCCACGCTCGCATTCCGCGCGCGCTGGCTATCCCGGGGCCCACCGTCAGTCCGCGGCCGCCGGCTTGCCTATACACTCTATATAAGCGTGTATTGAGACCCGCCGCGCGATTCCTCCGGTTCCTGACCAATTCCTGCACGCATGCTCCGGAGCTCCTCGGCGCTCGCACCGGACGTCGACACCGCCGCTGTGCCACGCCGGCGGAGCTCGCGCAGGACTGCCCCGGCCTGCTGGCGCGCGCGCTGCAGACCCACCGCGAAGTCGGGGCTTGGATCGTGCCTTACGCGTGATCCACCGACGGACGGTGCCCAGCCGCTCGCGCGGCTCGGGGAGGCGACGGAGTACTAGTACGGCTCTCGCGTGCGCCTCGCGCTGTGGGACGGCCCGCGTGCGCCTCGCGCTGTGGTCCCTGTACTCGGAGTTCGGAGGCCGCGCGCGACTCTCGCTGTGGCCCGATCCCCCCGGCGGATTCCGGCCGCGACCGCGGCCGGCGAACTTCCACCAGGAGCACGGATCTCGCGAGCGCCTCGCTGTGAGATGGGCCCGCGTGCGTTCGTCGCTGTGGGCCCCCGTGCAAGGAGTTCCGGGGCCGCGTGCGCCCCGCTGTGGCCCCAGACCGCTTCAGCGGCACCGGCCGCTCCCGCGGCCGGCGAACTCCCAACCTGGCCTTCGAATTCGACTCCCGCGTGCGCCTCGCGCTGCGGGACGGCCCGCGTGCGCCTCGCGCTGTGGGCCCCCTACTCGGAGTTCGGAGGCCGCGCGCGACTCTCGCTGCGGCCCGCTCCGCCCCCGGCGGACCCGGCCGCGCCCGCGGCCGGCGAACTTCGACCAGGAGCACGGGTCTCGCGAGCGCCTCGCTGTGAGATGGGCCCGCGAGCGTTCGTCGCCGTGGGCCCCCGTGCGCGGAGCTCCGGGCCGGGGCCGCGTGCGTCTCGCTGTGGCCCCAGAGCTTCACCCCGGAGTACGGCTCTCGCGTGCGCCTCGATCGCTGCGGGACAGCCCGCGAGCGTGCGCGCTGTGGGCCCTGTACATATATATATATATACTCGGAGTTCGGAGGCCGCGCGCGACTCTCGCTGTGGCCCGATCCGCCCCGGCGGATCCCGGCCGCACCCGCGGCCGGCGAGCTTCCACCAGGAGCACGGATCTCGCGAGCGCCTCGCTGTGAGATGGGCCCGCGAGCGTTCGTCGCTGTGGACCCCCGTGCGCGGAGCTCCGGGGCCGCGTGCGTCTCGCTGTGGCCCCAGATCTAGAGCTTCACCCCGGAGTACGGCTCTCGCGTGCGCCTCGCCCGCTGCGAGACGGCCCGCGAGCGTGCGCGCTGTGGGCCCTGTACTCGGGTTCGGAGGCCGCGCGCGACTCTCGCTAGCGCTGTGGCCCGATCCGCCCCGGCGGATTCCGGCCGCACCCGCGGCCGGCGAACTTCCACCAGGAGCACGGATCTCGCGAGCGCCTCGCTGTGAGATGGGCCCGCGAGCGTTCGTCGCTGTGGACCCCCGTGCGCGGAGTTCCGGGGCCGCGTGCGTCGCGCTGTGGCCCCAGAGCTTCACGCCGGAGTACGGACCTCGCGTGCGCCCCGCTGCGAGACGGCCCGCGAGCGTGCGCGCTGCGGGCCCCGGACTCGGAGTGCGTTACGCTGCGGACTATAGCTACGGCTCTCGCTGGCACGCGCGCTGCGAGTATTAGTCGGCCCTCTGGCGCGTCTCGAGCTCGCTGCGGACTAGCCGCTAGCGCTAGCGCTGCTGGCGCGACCGCTACAGCCTCGCGATCGATCGCGATCGCAGAGTGTTTTGTTTGTTTTTGGTCAATTCTAGTCGATTCAAGGATTGACTCGACCTTAAAACAAAAACAAAAACAAAAAACAAAAACAACGGACGTACCCGTTGTACCGGCCGGACTCCGGACTCCGGAGCCGCCGGACCCGCGGTCCCGCGCCGCGCGGTCTCACTGCCGCAGTGCCAGGCCGCTGACTCAGTGAGGCGGGCACTTCCGGGGGATCCGCTGCCGCAGTGCCGCCGCTGCGGCGCCGCACGGCATGCGCAGTCTGCAGTGGCAGTACAGCCGCAGTGCCGCAGTGCGAGCTCGAGTCGGCCGGCGCCCGCAGCTGCAGCTGCCAGGCTGGCGCTTCCGCTACCGCAGTGCTGCCGCTGCCCCAGTGGCGCGTTACGCTGCGGACTACGGTCCCCGCTTGCGCTCTAGATTTCGCTGCGAGTCGGCCTGCTGGCGACCTTCCGCGCATCCGCGCCGCACCCTTGCGCAACCCGGGCCCCCGCACCGCAGCTCGGCTCGCCGCCGCCGCCGGACCTGCCTGCGCAGGGCGGGCCGGCCGCTGGCCCGCCTGCGGCACTCCCCGGCTGGAGCCCAGGGCTCCACCTCCGTCCCGAGGTCCGAAAACGACCTCGCGCGGCCCCGCACCGCCGCGCCACCCGCCGCCGCCGCCTGACCTGCTTGCGCAGGGCGGGCCGGCCGCTGGCTCGCACGCAGCGCTCCCCGGCTGGAGCCCAGGGCTCCGCCTCCGCCCCGAGGTCCGTCACGACCTTGCGCGGCCCCCGCGCCGCCGCTCGACCCGCCGCCGCCGCCTGACCTGCTTACGCAGGGCGGGCCGGCCGCTGGCTCGCCTGCCGCGCTCTCCGGCTGGAGCCTTGGTCTCCACCTCCGCCCCGAGGTCCGTCACGGCCTCGCGCGGCCCCGTGCCGCCGCTCGACCCGCCACCGTGGCACCGCCGCCTGACCTGCTTGCACAGGGCGGGCCGACCGCTGGCTCGCACGCAGCGCTCCCCGGCTGGAGCCCAGGGCTCCGCCTCCGCCCCGAGGTCCGTCACGACCTTGCGCGGCCCCCGCACCGCCGCGCCACCCGCCGCCGCCGCCTGACCTGCTTGCGCAGGGCGGGCCGACCGCTGGCTCGCCTGCGGCGCTCTCCGGCTGGAGCCCAGGGCTCCGCCTCCGCCCCGAGGTCCGTCACGGCCTCGCGCGGCCCCCGCACCGCCGCTCGACCCGCCGCCGCAGCCTGATCTGCTTGCGCAGGGCGGGCCGGCCGCTGGCTCGCCTGCCGCGCTCTCCGGCTGGAGCCCTTGGGCTCAACCTCCGCCCCGAGGCCCGTCACGGCCTCGCGCGGCCCCCGCACCGCCGCTCAACCCGCCACCGTGGCACCGCCGCCTGTCCTGCTTGCGCAGGGCGGGCCGACCGCTGGCTCGCCTGCGGCGCTCCCCGGCTGGAGCCCCGGGCCCCGCCCCGCCCCGAGGTCCGAAAACGACCTTGCGCGGCCCCACGCCCGCGCTCGACCGCCGCCGCCGCATAACCTGCTTGCGTAGGGCGGGCCGGCCGCTGGCTCGCCTACCGCGCTCTCCGGCGGGAGCCCAGGGCTCCACCTCCGCCCCGAGGTCCGTCACGGCCTCGCACGGCCCCGCGCCGCCGCTCGACCCGCCGCCGCCGCCTGACCTGCTTGCGCAGGGCGGGCCGGCCGCTGGCCCGCCTGCGGCGCTCTCCGGCTGGAGCCTTGGGCTTCACCTCCGCCCCGAGGTCCGTCACGGCCTCGCGCGGCCCCGCACCGCCGCTCGACTCGCCGCCGCCGCCGGACCTGCTTACGCAGGGCGGGCCGGCCGCTGGCTCGCATGCGGCGCTCTCGGGCTGGAGCCCTTGGGGCCCCACCTCCGCCCCGAGGTCCGTCACAGCCTCGCGCGGCCCCGCGCCGCCGCGCGACCTGCCGCCGCCGCCTGACCTGCTTGCGCAGGGCGGGCCGACCGCTGGCTCGCCTGCGACATTCGCCGGTTGGAGCCCTTGGGCCCCACCTCCACCCCGAGGTCTGAAGCGGCCTCGCGCGACCCCCGCGCCGCCGCTCGACACACCGCTGCCGCCTGACCTGCTTGCGCAGGGCAGGCCGGCCGCTGGCTCGCCTGCCGCGCTCTCCGGCTGGAGCCCAGGGCTCCACCTCCGCCCCGAGGTCCGTCACGGCCTCGCGCGGCCCCGCGCTGCCGCTCGACCCGCCGCCGCCGCATAACCTGCTTGCGCAGGGCGGGCCGACCGCTGGCTCGCATGCAGCCCTCCCCGGCCGGAGCCTTGGTCTCCACCGCCGCCCCGAGGTCCGTCACGGCCTAGCGCGGCCCCGCGCCGCCGCTCGACCCTCCGCCGCCGCATAACCTGCTTGCGCAGGGCGGGCCGACCGCTGGCTCGCCTGCGGCGCTCCCCGGCTGGAGCCCAGGGCTCCGCCTCCGCCCCGAGGTACGTCACGGCTTCGCGAGGCCCCGCGCTGCCGCTCGACACGCCGCCGCCGCCTGACCTGCTTGCGCAGGGCGGGCCGGCCGCTGGCTCGCACGCAGCACTCTCCGGCTGGAGCCCAGGGCTCCACCTCCGCCCCGAGGTCCGTCACGGCCTCGCGCGGCCCCGCGCTGCTGCTCGACCCGCCGCCACCGCATAACCTGCTTGCGCAGGGCGGGCCGACCGCCGTCTCGCCTGCGGTACTCTCCGGCTGGGGCCCAGGGCCCCGCCCCCGCCCCGAGGTCCGTCACGGCCTTGCGCGGCCCCCGTGCCGCCGCTCGACCCGCCGCCGCCGCCTGACCTGCTTGCGCAGGGCGGGCCGGCCGCTGGCTCGCACGCCGCGCTCTTCAGCTGGAGCCCAGGGCTCCACCGCTACCCCGAGGTCCGTCACGGCCTAGCGCGGCCCCGCGCTGCAGCTCGGCGTACCGCCACTGCCTGACCTGCCTGCACAGGGCGGGCCGGCCGCTGGCTCGCCTGCCGCGCTCTCCGGTTGGGGCCCAGAGCTCCACTTCCGCCCCGAGGTCCATCACGGCCTCGCGCAGCCCCGCGCTGCCGCTCGACCCGCCGCCGCCGCATCACCTGCTGGCGCAGGGCGGGCTGGCCGCTGGCTCGCACGCAGCGCTCCCCGGCTGAGCCCAGGGCTCCACCTCCGCCCCGAGGTCCGTCTCGGCCCCGCGCGGCTTCGGGCTGCCGCTCGACCCACCGCCGCCGCATAACCTGCTGGCGCGGGGCTGGCCGGCCGCTGGCTCGCATGCAGCGCTCCCCGGCTGGAACCCAAGGCCCCACCTCCGCCCCGAGGTCCGTCACGGCCTCGCGCAGCCCCGCGCGGCCGCTCGACCCGCCGCCGCCGCGTAACCTGCTTGCGCAGGGCGGGCCGGCCGCTGGCTCGCACACAGCGCTCCCCGGCTGGAGCCCAGGGCTCCACCTCCGCCCCGAGGTCCATCACGGCCTCGTGCTGCCCCGCACTGCCGCTCGACCAGCCGCCGCCGCAAAACCTGCTTGCGCAGGGCGGGCCGTCCGCTGGCTCGCATACAGCGCTCCCCGGCTGGAGCCCAGGGCCCCACTTCCGCCCCGAGGTCCGTCACGGCCTCGCGCGGCCCCGCGCTGCTGCTCGACATGCCACTGCCGCCTGACCTGCTTGCGCAGGGCGGGCCGGCCGCTGGCTCGCACGCAGCGCCCCCCGGCTGGAGCCCGGGGCTCTACCTCCGTCCCGAGGTCCGTCACGGCCTCGCGCGGCCCCGCGCTGCTACTCGACCCGCCGCCGCCACATAACCTGCCTGCGCAGGGCCGGCCGCTGGTGCGCATGCAGCGCTCCCGGCTGGAGCCCAGGGCTCCACCACCGCCCGAGGTCCGCCACGGCCTCGCGCTCCCCTGTGCTGCCGCTCGACACGCCGCCGCCGCATAACCTGCCCGCGCAGGGCGGGCCGGCCGCTGGCTCGTCCGCAGCGCCCCCCGGCTGGAGCTCAAGGCGCCACCGCCGCCCCGAGGTCCGTCACGGCCTCGCCCGACCCCGCGCTGCCGCTCGACCCGCCGCCGCCGCATACCCTGCTTGCGCAGGGCGGGCCGGCCGCTGGCTCGTATGCAGCGCTTCCCGGCTGGAGCCCAGGGCTCCACCTCCGCCCCGAGGTCCATCACGGCCTCGCGCAGCCCCGCGCTGCTGCTCGACCCGCCGCCGCCGCATAACCCGCTTGCGCAGGGCGGGCCGGCCGCTGGCTCGCATGCAGCGCTCCCCAACTGGAGTCCAGGGCTCCACCTCCGCCCAGAGGTCCGTCACGGCCTCGCGCGGCCCCGCGCTGCCGCTCGACCGCCGCCGCCGCATAACCTGCTTGCGCAGGGCGGGCCGGCCGCTGGCTCGCATGCAGCCCTCCCCGGCCGGAGCCTTGGTCTCCACCGCCGCCCCGAGGTCCGTCACGGCCTAGCGCGGCCCCGCGCTGCAGCTCGGCGTACCGCCACTGCCTGACCTGCCTGCACAGGGCGGGCCGGCCGCTGGCTCGCATACAGCGCTCCCCGGCTGGAGCCCAGGGCCCCACCTCCGCCCCGAGGTCCGTCACGGCCTCGCGCGGCCCCGTGCTGCCGCTCGACCCACCGCCGCCGCCTGGCCTGCTTGCGCAGGGCGGGCCGGCCGCTGGCTCGCCTGCCGCGCTCCCCGGCTGGAGCCCTTGGGCTCCACCTCCGCCCCGAGGTCCGTTCACGGCCTCATGCGGCCCTGCACCACCACTCGACCGCCGCCGCCGCATAACCTGCTTGCGCAGGACGGGACGGCCGCTGGCTCGCATACAGCGCTCCCCGGCTGGAGCCCAGGGCTCCACCTCCGCCCGAGGTCCGAAAACGACCTCGCGCGGCCCCGCACCGCCGCGCCACCCGCCGCCGCCGCCTGACCTGCTTGCGCAGGGCGGGCCGACCGCTGGCTCGCCTGCGGCGCTCTCCGGCTGGAGCCCAGGGCCCCGCCCCCGCCCCGAGGTCCGTCACGGCCTTGCGCGGCCCCGCGCCGCCGCTCGACCCGCCGCCGCCGCCTGACCTGCTTGCGCAGGGCGGGCCGGCCGCTGGCTCGCATGCCGCGCTCTCCAGCTGGAGCCCAGGGCTCCACCGCTACCCCGAGGTCCGTCACGGCCTCGCGCGGCCCGCGCTGCAGCTCGGCGTACCGCCACTGCCTGACCCGCTGGCGCAGGGCGGGCCGGCCGCTGGCTCGTCCGCCGCGCTCTCCGGCTGGAGCCCAAGGCTCCACCGCCGCCCGAAGTCCTTGACGGCCTCGCACGGCCCCACTCCACCACCCGGCTTGCCGCCGCCGCCTGCCCTACGGGTGCAGGGCGGGCCGGCCGCTGGCCGCCCACCGCGCTCCTGCTGGAGCTCAAGGCTCCACCACCTCCCCGAGGTCTGCAGCGACCTCGCGCGGCCCGGCGCCGCCGCCCAGCTCGCTGCCTCCGCCTGATTGGCTGGCACAGGGCGGGCCGGCCCTAGCCCGCCCGCGGCCGTCGGACGCTTCCTGGCTGGAGCTCAAGGCTCCGCCACCGCCCCAAGGGCGGGCCGGCTGGTGGACCGCGCGCAGCGCCTCCTGCGGTAGCTAAAAGCTCCGCCGCCGCCCGAAGGTCCGTAGCGGCCTTGCGCGGCCCCGCGCGGCCGCTCGACCGCTACCGCCGTCGGACCTACTCGCGAAGGGGCAGGCCGGTCGCTGGCTCGCCAGCAGCGCTCTCCTGCTGGAGCTCAAGCCTCCACCACCGCCCGAGGTCTGCAGCGACCTCGCACGGCCCGCACTGCCGCTCGGCTCGCCGCCGCCGCCTCGCCTGCTTGCGCAGGGCGGGCCGGCCTCTGGCTCGCCCGCGTCGCCCCCTGCTGGAGCTCAAGGCTCCTTCGCGGCCCCGCGGTCCGTCACGGCCTCGCGCGGCCCCGCGCCGCCGCTCGACCCGCCGCCTCCGCCCGACCTGCTGGCGCAGGGCGGGCCGGCCCCTGGCTCGCCCGCAAGGCCCCCTGGCTGAAGCTCCAGGCCCCGCCACTACACCGAGGGCTACTGCGACCTCGCGTGGCCCCGCGCCGCCGCTCGGCTCGCCGCCGCCGCCTGACCTGCTTGCGCAGGGCGGGCCCGGCCAGCCGCTGGCTCGCCCGCAGCGCCTCATACTGGAACTCAAAGCTCCGCCGCCGCCCAAGGTCCGTGGCGACCTCGCGCGGCCCCATGCCACAGCTCGGCTCGCCACCACCGCCTGACCTGCGTACGCAAGGCGGGCCGGCCTCTAGCTCGCCCGCGACGCTTCCTGGCTGGAGCTCAAGGCTCCACCCCGCCCCGAGGTCTGCAGCGACCTCGCGCGGCCCCGCGCCGCCGCTCGACCCGCCGCCGCCGCATAACCTGCTTGCGCAGGGCGGGCCGGCCTCTGGCTCGCCAGCCGCGCTCTCCTGCTGGAGCTCATGGCCCCATCACCGCCCCGGGGTCCGTCACGGCCTCGCGCGGCCCCGCGCTGCCGCCGCTTCGCCTGCTGGCGCAGGGTGGGCTGACCGCTGGCTCGCCCACGGTGCTGTCCCACGGGCGCTCCAGGCCCTGAGGCCCCGCGACTGCTCCCGCGGCCTTCTGCGGCCCCCACACCTCCACGCGGCGCGCTTCCGCCGCCTAACCTGCTTGCACAGGGCAGGACGGTGGTGGGCTCACTTTCGGTGCTCACCGGCTGGGATGGTTTTAGATTCCGCCGCGGCCCGAGGTCCGTAACGGCCTCGCGCGACTTCACGCCGACGCGCAGTGCGACCGCCTTGCCCGCCCTCCACCCGTAGCGCGCCCCTGGCCCGCACCGCCCAGCATGACTTGTCGGCGGCGGGGATCTGGCGGCGCAACTATCAAGCGCCGCCCCGGTTCGTCGACTGTCCCATAGGGTACGACGAGAACCCCCCAGCCTTCTGTGCCGGCTCGTTCCCTCGGGCTTCTTGGCCCGCCCCGGCCCCATGTTGTTGTCCGAATTCACGCTCTCTGCCCGTCCCTCCTACAGCGCAGTGCGCTGGGGGATAGGGGCTCAGCGTCCGAGACACGTTGGGGTAGCGGGGGAGGAGGAAAGAGAGGGGGGGGGGC
This sequence comes from Cyanophora paradoxa, assembly GCA_004431415.1. Taxonomy (NCBI): domain Eukaryota; class Glaucocystophyceae; order Cyanophorales; family Cyanophoraceae; genus Cyanophora; species Cyanophora paradoxa. Next base: position 34,070 of record QPMI01000645.1, read on the forward strand.
AGGAGGAGGGTGGATCAACCCTCACCCTCTTGATCACTTTTGTCCTTATGTATGCTATTCTGGCTGGCTGTGACCTGACTCTTGTTTGGTAGGGGGTACTGCATTCGTGCTGCGTTCGCTACGCTCACCCCCGCGGCCTCCGGCGGCGGTACCCGGCTTCGGATCCCGAACCCGGAAGAAACCGCGTACCCCTCCCCGGGGTACGCCGTTCGCCCCAACCGGCCCCACAAGGCGCGGCCCGAGCCGAACGCGTACCCCGGAGAGGGGTACGGCGTCAGAGCGGCCCCGATCAAGTGTACCCCGAGCGGGGTACCCCGATCGGCCCCGCGACGGCCCGAGCGGAGTACCCCGAGCGGGGTACACCGTCTCGACCCGCAACGGCCCTCCCCGGGGTACAGGCGCCTAGCACGCTTACCCCGGAGAGTTCTTGTTCCGGAACTCGCAAGGGCGAGGCCGGAATGGCATACGGCGATCCGCCCTGGTCGATCGCCAACGTATTATGATACGTGGTTCCCGGGAAAGCAGCCTTGAGCTGCCGTACCTCAGGGCCCAACCCGATGCGCTATCCCGTGCATCTAGCTAAGTAGTGTCAGGCGTAAGATAGCTAGGTCTTCTGCATTCGAATGAAGCGAGGCGTAAATCGGGATTTGCGCTCTCAATGCGTAAATCGAGTTTTGCGCCGACGGAATGCGAACAAAGAAGACCGTAGCCGAGCGCCAGGCACGAAAGAGCTGAGCGACTCGCTAGCCGCGGAAGCGGCGCGAGGCGAGCACGGGATTAGCAGCAGGCTGCTGCGAGCGCCCCTCAAGGGACTAGCTGAGCTAGCCGTTGGGCCGAGCCAGCGGGCTTGAAGCCGCCGAGCTCCGGGGGGTACGCTGATTCGGGGTTTCCCTTCACGCCCAGCTTCGCTCGCGGCCGCCCCAGGCCACGAAGCGACCAGCGGCGAAGCGAAATCGCTCCCGCCACCTCCCGCGATTTTTCCTTCCGGGGCGCCGAACCTCGCCACCCAGCGAGCCCCGGCGCCGCGAAAAGTTCGCGCAAAAAGGCAATGCATACGGCGACCAGCGCCAGCGTTCGCCGAGGGTATTATAATACGTGGTTCCTTGCCGTCTCCTGTGCACACGGTTCCGGATGTTACTCCCGCTCGGTGCCGGCCACCAGCGCGGACGTGGTCGTGCACAGCTGATCCGTGGTAATTTACAATGGTTCCGTCGAAGATTCGGGCACGAACCGCGCAGACTCGGTGTACCGGTCGTCATTCGTGTTTCCACGCGCGTCCGCTGGGCCCACTTGTGCCGGGCCGGGGTCCAGCGCGCCCCCAAGAAACAGTCGCGCGGCTTCGTGGAGAATCTCGAGTTTTCCCCGCTGGGTTTTACCCTGTTTTCCTCTGGACCCGTGGGTGCCGAGCCGGGGTCCAGCGCGCATGACCGTTACGCGGTTTTCCCGCGGTAACTTGCTGGTTTTCGAGTCTGCCGCCCCGGCGCGGGGGGAGACTTCGCGCATGATTCGGAGTCCTGTTGGTTTTTGATGAGCCTCGGTTGTCGTACGTTGTACGACTCCTTGGTCTCATGGTCGTCTGCGGACGACGGGCACGCTACGCGTGTGGTAGGGGGTACTGCATTCGTGCTGCGTTCGCTACGCTCACCCCCGCGGCCTCCGGCGGCGGTACCCGGCTTCGGATCCCCGAACCCGGAAGAAACCGCGTACCCCTCCCCGGGGTACGCCGTTCGCCCCAACCGGCCCCACAAGGCGCGGCCCGAGGCCGAACGCGTACCCCGGAGAGGGGTACGGCGTCAGAGCGGCCCCGATCAAGTGTACCCCGAGCGGGGTACCCCGATCGGCCCCGCGACGGCCCCGAGCGGAGTACCCCGAGCGGGGTACACCGTCTCGACCCGCAACGGCCCTCCCCGGGGTACAGGCGCCTAGCACGCTTACCCCGGAGAGTTCTTGTTCCGGAACTCGCAAGGGCGAGGCCGGAATGGCATACGGCGATCCGCCCTGGTCGATCGCCAACGTATTATGATACGTGGTTCCCGGGAAAGCAGCCTTGAGCTGCCGTACCTCAGGGCCCAACCCGATGCGCTATCCCGTGCATCTAGCTAAGTAGTGTCAGGCGTAAGATAGCTAGGTCTTCTGCATTCGAATGAAGCGAGGCGTAAATGGCAGCAGCACGCAGGCGGCGCGAACCGGAACACCGGGCGGCCGGGGGGCGGCGGAGGCCGGCGGGACGACCCGCGAGGCCCACTCGTCTGTTACAACTGCGGCAAGGAGGGTCATGTGGCTGCGCGCTGCCCCGACCCTCCGCGGGAGCGGCGTGGAGGAGGCGACTACCGCGCGGTGCAGCCCCCGGCGCAGGCGAATTACGCGGCGACGGGCGCGAACGCGACTCCGACGGCACCGGCCCAGCCGCCGATCTCGCAGGAGCAGGTCAACTCGATGCTACAGGTGGTCCAGGCGGCACTCCTGAACAAGGCGGGCACCAACGCGGTCGCCGCCAACACTCCGGAGGCCGAGGCCCTCTGTAGGGAGGTCATCCGACAGTACCTCCAACGCATGGCCGAGGAGAAGCTTACGGGATCAGAACGCCGGCGGAGGAGGCGAGCAGCACGCGAAGCGGTGGACGCGACGGCTGCGGGTGCGGAGCAGCTGGAACTGCGGACGGCCAGTTGGGAAGACGACGGACGGATGGAGAGGCAGTCGGACGGCACGCCGTCATCCAACTGGGCTACACCGGCGGGCTCGTCGGGATCAGCATCGCCCATGTCGACGGGCACACCGCGCGGACGGGAGCCGATGGTAACGGACGGCGCTGCGGCCGGGCTCGCCCAAACCGCACAGCCGGACGGGACCTGTGACGACGCGACGGACCCACTGCACGGACCTGAGACGGCAACAGTGAACGGCGCTGCAGTCGGGCTCGCCCAAACTGCACAGCCGGACACGACGCCCGTCAACACGGCGGCGACGGAGACGGGACCGACCGACCCCGCGTCAGAGCTCGCTCGAAACGCGCAGTCAGAGTCGGCCCCACTCTCTACGTTCTTCACTTCCGTGCTGGAACGGGCCCGACGAAGCTTCGCGGCCCTGCACATCCGCCTCCAAGGCGAGGCAGTCATGCCGGAGGAGGAGCGCACCGCTGCTCGGCAGGAGCGGGAAGAGGACGACCCGGGGTCGGGGTCGGAGGACGCGGAGAACGACAGCCTCGACGGCGGGCCACTGCGCCTCCGAGGAGGAGGAGGCAGCAATACGCCAACCCCGGACGGAGGCGACGACGCCTTCAACTCGGAGGCAGTCCAAGACGTTATCGACCCGATGCCGCCGCTCACCGCACTGCCGGCACCCGTGCCGCTAGGCCCGGGCCAGATCGAGCTCTTGGGCGTGGCGGTCGACCCGGCGGAGATGGCCGCGGCGGAAGAGCAGGACGACCCGCCTCCGCTCTGGCGCTCCGACGACGAGGCGAGAGGCGACCCGGACTCCGACGACGACCTCTATCCACCGACGGGGACGTACCCGAACGGCTACGACAGCGATTGCAGCTCGACCGCATACTACCCGACTACGATGCTTGACATCGAACTCGCCGACGCACGAGCAGCAGCGGCTCGGCGGGGCGTCACAGTGGAGCAGCACCTGGCGGAGCAGCTTGCGGAGGCTGAGGCGGCACTTGACCGCCCCCAGAGCCCCAGCGACGTCTGGGCGGGCGTGGCCGCGAGGATGTCGCCGGGCAGCGAGCGCGCCCCGGGCAGCATCAGTACGTACGTCGACGAGTGGCTCCTGGGGATCGCAATGACAACGGAGGCGAACCCGGCGGCGGACACAGCTACACCGGCGACACCCGCGGCTGCGACGGTCCTCCGGGCACGGGCCCGCCTGCTGGCAGGACGAGCGATCGCCGACAGAGCCGCACGCCACCGCACGGACGCTCGCGACACCCAACGCGAGCTGCAGGGCGACGCGACGGCGCGCGACGACGTTGCGGATCAAGTACACGACGGCCTCATGCAACCAGCCGTGCTCCGCCTGATTGCTCAGGAGGCCGCGAGGAGGGTGATTGGGGCGCGGGCGGTCGATCGCGGGACCACGTACCAGGCCGCCCAGCAGACGATCAGAGGCGACGTCACGGCGGAACGCGAGCTGACAGAGGCTGTCCTGGCGGACCTGCGGCAGTGGCGTCAGACAGGCGCAGCGGCGGAAGCGACGGCAGCGGTCACGGAGGCCTGCAACACCCCCATGTTGTACACGGTCTACGACACCACGTCTGGCTTCCTCAACCCGCCCCAGCAGACGCCTACGCTCATCGCCCCTCCCGCGCGCCTTCTTCACCCGGGAGTCATGCCCTTTGGTTCGAGCTCGGGGACGAGCACAGGGCTGTACGACCGAACGGTGGAGGACGTGCTCGCGATGCAATTAGCGGGGCTGCTGGATGCTGACGGACAACCCACGGCAACTGCCGACGCTGACCGTGACCAGACGCGGGAGACGGACGCGGCCGAAGTGCCGTATACACCGACGTTCGCAGAGGGGAGGACACGCGTCGAGATCATCGCGAACCTGCTGCGAGCGGTCGAGAACAGACTGGAGACCATGCCGCCCCCGCCGCCTCTCCCGCACATGCCCCCGATTCACTACGTCGACGACGAGGCGATTATCCAGGGTCAGGCTGAGACCATCGTGGACGCCATCATTGCTACGCTCCGACACCGCGTGGATGACCCGCGCACGGAGCTCCGGCGACGCTTGGGGGATGAGCTCTCGAGGTGGACGGGGGGGCCGTATATCGTTTACCACAATCGGGGGCAGATTGCACGGCTCCATGCAGCTTTCCTACGGGCACTCGATCGCATCGCCATCATGCAGCAGTGCCGCCCACCACCACCGCCGCGCCCGCGGCACGAATCCGACGACGACGAGGATGACCTCAACGGCTTCGGACCCTCCGACGCGGCTACCAAGTCGAACGCGGGACGGACGGCACAAACCACAGCAACGACTGCGAGCGGCTCGGGGAGACGCCGGCCGTCCCCGCTGGAGGAGGTGGACCCGCTGGAGACTCTCCTGGAAGTCTTCTACCAAGCCAAGCTAGCAGTGCACGCAACTACGGATGCGCCAGACACCGCGGGCACAGTACTGCGTCTTCGCGGAGGAGCGGGCAAGCGGACCCGGTCGACCGCAGGCATCAGCTCAGGCGAGGACGACCCGCCACGGCAGCGCCCAAACCGCCCACCGACGCCAGCCGTGACGGACCCCGCGCTCGGGCTCGCCCAAAGCGCGCAGGCCGTGATGACGACGGCGTCAGCAGAGGCCGCAGAGTTGCAGCGCGTGGAGAAGTTGGCACCCGCTGGCGAGCAGTGCCTGATGACGGCGGAGGCCGCGGAGACGCAGCGCGCGGAGGGCGCGGAAACGCCACCTGCAACGGACCCCACGTTCGGGCTCGCCCAAAGCGTGCAGGCCGTGACGGCGGCGTCAGCAACGGAGGAGGACGCGAAGGCGTTGGCACCCGCTGGCGAGCGGTGCCCGACGGCGGCAGAGGCCGCGGAGACGCAGCGCGCGGAGGGCGCGGAAACGCCACCTGCAACGGACCCCACGTTCGGGCTCGCCCAAAGCGTGCAGGCCGTGACGGCGGCGTCAGCAACGGAGGAGGACGCGAAGGCGTTGGCACCCGCTGGCGAGCGGTGCCCGACGGCGGCAGAGGCCGCGGAGACGCAGCGCGCGGAGGGCGCGGAAACGCCGCCTGCAACGGACCCCACGCTCGGGCTCGCCCAAAGCGTGCAGGCCGTGACGGCGGCGTCAGCAATGGAGGAGGACGCGAAGGCGTTGGCACCCGCTGGCGAGCGGTGCCCGACGGCGGCAGAGGCCGCGGAGACGCAGCGCGCGGAGGGCGCGGAAACGCCACCTGCAACGGACCCCACGTTCGGGCTCGCCCAAAGCGTGCAGGCCGTGACGGCGGCGTCAGCAACGGAGGAGGACGCGAAGGCGTTTCAGTTGGCACCCGCTGGCGAGCGGTGCCCGACGGCGGCAGAGGCCGCGGAGACGCAGCGCGCGGAGGGCGCGGAAACGCCGCCTGCAACGGACCCCACGCTCGGGCTCGCCCAAAGCGTGCAGGCCGTGACGGCGGCGTCAGCAATGGAGGAGGACGCGAAGGCGTTGGCACCCGCTGGCGAGCGGTGCCCGACGGCGGCAGAGGCCGCGGAGACGCAGCGCGCGGAGGGCGCGGAAACGCCACCTGCAACGGACCCCACGTTCGGGCTCGCCCAAAGCGTGCAGGCCGTGACGGCGGCGTCAGCAACGGAGGAGGACGCGAAGGCGTTGGCACCCGTTGGCGAGCGGTGCCCGACGGCGGCAGAGGCCGCAGAGACGCAGCGCGCGGAGGGCGCAGAAACGCCACCTGCAACGGACCCCACGCTCGGGCTCGCCCAAAGCGTGCAGGCCGTGACGACGGAGGCGACGGCAGCGGAGCCAGGCGGCGACGTCGTAACAACACCACCACCGGACGCCCCACAAGAGCACACGTACTCTCCGAACTCGCCTTCCCATCCGGATCACCCCATGAACATCACGAGGATGGAGATCGACTCGCCGTCAGAGCACACGCATGACGAGGCGGAGCACACGTGGGAGGCGAATTATCGACGACGGCTGAAGACGGGCCAGACGATTAACAACGACACTCGATACCGTGCACTCGCAGAGTACACGATGGACAAGTACGGAGTCCCGCGGTCGTCAAACGTGAGACGCCAGGTGGCGGACGGATTGATGCGCAATATGGACCCCCCACCCCGAACGGCACCAGCCCACCAGGCCCTACACCCGGGCAACGCGGAACTGATTGCGGAACTCACACGGGCGGACGCGGGCGAACTGCTCAACGCCCATGCAGGCCCGATCGACGAGCGGTGGCTTGGGCTGTGGGGGAGGTTGACATCAGACGGACGTTGGCGACTCCTCCAGTGGACGGCAATGGAACGCAACGTCGACACGGCTACGCTGGCCGCGCAAGAACACCGAGAACGAGCGGCGAAGTTCGCCGAGATCCAGGCGGCGGGCGGGGGCCGGCGGATGCAGGAAGTCGAGCGGGGCGAGGAGCCACGCGCGTGGGAGACAACCGTGGCGGCGGACGTCGCGCGGGCTTACGCGGTCCACCGGGGCATCGACAAGGAGATGTCTACCGCCGGGATCGGCGACGGCAACGTGGAAGAAGCCCTGAGGTCGCTGAGCTCTCGTGAGGCCGGCTACTACAGGGTCGTCAGTCGGGCGGTCTTCACGATGCTCGGAACCAACACGGTCTGGAACCCGCAGTGGATCACGGGAGGACGCCCGGGGGGCCCCCCGCCGACCCACTTACCACGATCCATGAGACCAAAGGAGCGGTCGATGATGGACTACGAGTTCACGAACCCATCGCAAGAGGAGGGCGTTCGCGAGCGGCAGATCTGGCAACACCTGGCGCCGCTGATGGAGGCCGTCAAGCCGTGGGTTGGACTCACGGATACAGCCCGCTTCGGAGCACTCGCTGCGGAGGCTGACAAGCGACGTGTCTCGGTGGAACAGCTGCCGGACATACTGATCGAGGAGTGGGGACAGCTCTGCGACCTCGCGCGGCAAGCAGGCTACTTGCGGTGGGAGCGCGTTGCAACGGGCGCGGATAACCCCAGGCACCAGCACGTCGCGGTGGCCGACATTTTCGTCCAGACACTCGACCTTCTCGGCCGCCTGGACCACGAGCGGGACCGGTACCACCCGGGCCAACCCTGGTTCAAGGTGTTCCGAGCGCTGGCGGCCGAAGAAGCGGGTTATGGGAAGGGGAGGCGGGCGCGAGAGCTGTACGAGCAACTCGCAACCCTACGGGACTCCGTCACAGGACGTGCTGAGACGGAGACGCTACTGAAGATGTACCGCGGGGAAAACGGCTGGGACGGCTGGCAGTACCGGCTGCCGCACGCAACGGCGTCGGTAGAATTCTCAACGGTCTACACGTCGCGCGACCTGAACAAGACGCGAACGGGGGAGAGGCCGTACATCGACAGGGACCTGACCGAGCCATTCCGGATGGATACCGAACTCCCCAGGCGTGACTTCAGCATCTGGATGGCGCGCCAATCGCGTTATGTACGTGACGGGAAGAGCCTTCCCTCGCCACCGCTGAGCCGACACTGGGGAGAGGGCGCGTACGGCACAGACAAGGAGAGTCTCGTGGTCACGACGCAAGTGGAAGTGCAGGCAGCACTACTACACGCCAAGCTTCCACAGTTCAGGCGGGCAATGGCAGCACTGATCATGACGGGGTTCTCGGGCTTCGTCGACCCCTTTGTCGAAGCGCCGGAGCGGCGTTGCAGCGGGGAGATCAGCGACGCGGCATGGCGCGACTCGGCCAGGCAGGGCCTTTCGTGCCTCGGACACGATAGCCTTCTCGCACTGTTCGGCGTCGAGATGCGCGAGATCGGACACTTCACCAACGCAGTCGACAGCATCATGCCCACGCTCGTCGCGTTGGGTATCGAGCTTGGCAGACGGCTGAATGGCGAGCGTCAGCGACGCGGGCGAGGCGCCCCCATCCAGTTCGACACGGGGCTTCTCGAAAAGGCGCTAACGTCCCAAGCAATGGATGAGGCAGTCGAGGAAGCTACCCGTTACGTCATGCTAGCGGCAGCCACGATGGAGACGCCGCCAGCACTGGAGGAGTGCCCCGACGCCGAGGTCGCTTTGCGACTCCGTACGCACGCGATAACGTGCGGACTGTCACTCTTCCTCGCGGCGCGGGACCCGAGGGCGGAAGGAGGTCTCCAGTGCCCTCGCACACTGTGGGACTCGAAGGGCAGCGAGGTCGAGTGGGTGGACGTGCTCAACACGAACCGAGCGTTCGACTACGACCTCCCGGACGGGTTCCTGGTGACGTTCCTCGTGGAGATCTGCGAGAGCTTCTTGACGGTGGCGCGGTATGCACGCACAATCGACGGGCGTACACCGACGATCGCTTCGGTGGCTGCAGCGGAGGACAACGAGAGTAGGGCCCTCTTCACGCGCACCAGGCCTAGCTTGCGCACGGGCCGCACAAACGTGAACCTCGAGGCACTCTCCTGGAGCACTGCCTTCCGTACGGCACTCGGCTTCACGGGCAAAGCGCACCTGTTCTGCGACCTCATGGAGGAGTTGCTCTACGTGAATGCGATGGCGGTGGATGTACCGTTCAGATTGGTCGACGGCGACTTACGGGACGGAGCACGACGGGAGGCGATTGCCACCTACCTGCGCCAACGGCGGGTGATCCCCGTACACTACAGATTCGTGTCTCGCGAGAGCAAGACGCGCGCGATTGTGCACCTCACGTACTCGGCGGGGCTGGCACGGCTGCGTCGGGATCACAACGTCATCCGTGACAGCATTGCCATGCTCGCCATCGAACTGCACAACGACCGGGAGGAGGGGAACAAGCCGAACGCAGCGTTCAGTTGGGCTCCGCAGCCGCCCCAGGCCCCCATGCACCTGGCAATTCACGATCCCGATGTCACGTGGTACGCGGCGCCTTTTCAGTCGACACCGTTCATCCTTGGCCGGCGGGGGGAGAATCTCCGGCTAGTTCCCATCGCAGTGGCGATGACGTCGCTCAGGACCCTCTTGCTCAGAACGGTCACGGAGCGGCTGCGCGAGTCCATGACAACGGCGATTGCGACAGCGACGGGCGAGTCGGACCCGCACAGCGCGAAGGCGCAGCAGGCTGTACGAGTACTGACTTCCTGGATCATGGAGATGGCGGCGTCGCCCTTCAAGGCGTACACGGTCGCAATGATTGTGGGCCACCCAATGCAATTCTTCACTCTCCTGCGCACGCTCCATCGCGAGCAGCTGCAGCACGGCAACGAGGGACTGCAGCGTTACCCGCTGACTCCGAACCGGCAACTCCCCGTCGTCATGCAAGGGCGGCGGCAGGACTGGGAACGGAACATCCCGCTACACCACTTGCCCGTACGCTCGGCAAAACCCGGCGCCTGGCCGTACTACGCGGGCGCCAACGCTTTCGGTCTCCCAACGGTGATGGAGGGGGAGATGAACGAGACGGAACGCCGAGTTATCGTGCACTTTGCGCTACGTCCGGCCCCGAACGTTGCAGGACCAAGCGGCGGCTCTGCGACAACGGTGGCGACGCTATCGCCCCCTCAGGACGCTCGGCCTGAGAGCGCGGCAGTCGCCCTCGTGGCGAGCGGCGACCCGGCCCGGATTAACACGAGCCGGCGACCTGCGAAGCCCCACGAGGTGACGGCCGTCGACATGCTACTCCATGGAGGGCCACTGGCACAGGCCGTCGGCAAGCAACTGCAGCACGGGGACGGCGCGTTGACGGCAGACGACAGAGCAATCCAGCAGGACCTGTTCGTCCCGACACCTCTCCCACGCCACGACGTCGACACGGATCCCTTGCTCCTTCGGGATCAGCCGGCGAGCGGCTACTTCCACTACACCACGTGGAGACGCCTGCACGAGCGGGCCGAACCGGTTGACGGTGCCATCGCCGCGGCGTTCGAGTCACAACGGGCACGGGCACCTCGCATCCAAGGGCGGCTCTTCCAGCAGGCGATGGGCCAGCTGCTCGGACAGCCAACAGGCCCGCGGGCCAGACCGGGGGAGGAGCGCGCTGGAGCGCCAAGCGCCCGGCCCCTGGCCGAGGCCCCGCAACGCCGGCGGAGGCGCCAGCAGCCACAACCGGAGGACCAGCCCTGGGAGCGTTACGATGCACTGGGACGGGTGTGCATCAACGGGGACGAGCTCACGCTCTTCACGGACGTCAAGGCGGGGACAACGGCGCTGCAGAGCCGGTTCGAGTACAGGGCTCCGACGCGGACGGCGCTGGCCTGGCAGCATCCGAGTCATCCCACCTCCGCCGAGGAGCTGACGACGGACCACGGATCCGTGTTCGACCCGGCCCGCGACGACGACATTCATGCAACGATGGTGTTCGAGGTGCAGTTGCCAACGACAACGGAGCGACACTGGCTCGGGACGGACGACGGGACGGGCCACGACCTTCTTCTCGGGTTCTCGCATGTCCCCGACCCGCATCGGGAACTGACAGCGGTCGCCCACCTGGCTTCCTGCTTTGCCACGACAGCCTTGCGCGTCCACTTGGCATTCCCCTTGGTAGCCTGGCTATTGAACGCACTGACGGGGCTACCAACGAGCGTGGAGGCGGCAGCTCACAGTTGCAACCTGCCGACGGGATTGGGGGCGTACGACATCCTGATGGTTCGCGAGACGAAGCTGCGGCAGTACGTCTGCGCCAGCGACACGCTCCGGGCGGTCATGATGCGCGAGATCGCTGTCTGGTACAACGCCGGGACCATGCTGAGCAGAGTCGTCGCATTCCTGCAGGACTTCAACAAGCCCGGCGTGCTCAACCGCCACGACTGGCCCTGCTCGACAGAGTTGGAATTCCAGACGGCGGATCCGCGACAGGTCCACGTCGCCCCGCAAATCTACCCCTGCTTCCTGGGTGACGTCTGCGTGCACCCGGTGCCCAGCGAGCACTTCGAACACTACAGCCCGACTAACCCGCAACGGACACCGCTCGAGCCCGACGTCGGGCGGGAGATGTTCCCAATCGACCTGCAGAATGAGGTCATGCCGCCGGCTCGTGTTACGCTGAGCTCAAAGACGCGCGAGGGCCAACAGAGATTCCAGCAGTACGCCGTCCAGCAAAATGCGTTCACACAGCGACTTCTCGGGCTCCGGGAAGAGCGCTCGGAATTTCCAGCAGCTCTGACCTCGTTCGGGCACTTCGTCGGGGCGCACGGCGTTATCGTGAGCGTGGGTAGTTGCGTGAATTCACAAACACGTGACGAGTTGTACGAACAAGGGGGAGTGACCGAGCGGCAAGCCCGTCGTTGTCCGCGACACCCGGAGGTCTTTGCGGTCCTCGGATTCCGACGCGAAGTGGTACGCGCACAGATCAGCTCGGGGTTCATCCTGGCTGCGGTCATGCAGCTGCACGCGAGCAACCCGCGGCTTTCGACACCGATGCCAGCGGAGGTGGCGGATCACATCCAGCAGCGCTGCTGTTACATGACGGGCTACCCGGCGTATGTCGAGGCCGTGCCCGAAGCCACTGAGAGCGACATGTGCGACGGCACGTACCACGTGCAGCCGGCACTGATGAACTTCCTCACGAGACATGGTTTCACCTGCCCGGAACCATCAGTCTTTGCGGAGAGCATCCGGCTGGGCATCATGCAGGCGGCGACTTTCTTCCGCGGCTTCCGCTTCTACAAGCCTCGTCGGCCCGTAGATCCATGCACGCTGGACAACATGATCGCGGTACCGGTGATGCGGGCGTTCACGATTACCGCGGACGGCGACGGCAACCAGCAGACACACGTCGACGCGTCGCAACTGGAGGAGGTGGCCGATCGGTTCGCGCTGATCTTCGACCGCTGGTGGAGTATGGGTGAAGCGCACGAGGGAGCGGCGTTGGACCCGCTCCATACGTCACTGTTCCCCATCCTCCTCGACGAGATGCTGCAAGGGGAGAACAGCGCCTTGTGGACAGAATTCACCACGTGGCTACGTGACGCGTACGGGGACGAGGCCCTGCACATCACCCACGCGGGCCCGCTGGTGTACCACGAGGCGCAGGCGGGACCGGAAGGGCACCCGGAGGGTGTGGCAGAAGACACCAGCCTGCGCCTGCGGGCGACTAACCCGCTCCCGTACTACCTGCACTCTGCGCCCAAGCGGCGTGGCGACGCGTTCATCGACTGCAGTCTAGTAGGAAGTGGGGCCAGGGAGCTGGCGGACTACACGGTGTGGATTGCTCTCCCGCCCGAACCGGAAGCTGGCGGAACTGGAGACGACGACGACGACGGGGCGGATGGAGGCGACGGAGGTCAGGGTGGCTCTGGGCGGGGGCCGCGACGCCGACGGGCAGGCCGGACTCAACGTCCGCCGCCCTCGACGGACGAGACAAGCTCACAGGCGCCCACCTCGGCAACGTCGGAAGGGTCGAAGCGGGCGCGCACTCGGATGGGGCGCAAGCTGCAGAGACGCCTCGCGGCCAGCGCCAAGGCGACGGTGGGCACAACAGGCGGAGCGCCAACAGCGTCATCAACGACAGATTCGACGTACGGGGGCTCGACATCTACGACAACAGCGTCGTCAGCGGCGACGACGATGTCGTCATCGGCGTCGGTCTACAGCTCGGAGACTGGGGACACAGCGTCGTCGGTGTACGTGACGGCACCGTCCGAGTCGGAGGCGGCAACAACAGCACCACGGCGAGTTGCACGAGCGCTCATTCCTACATCACTCCGCGCCATCGCGAAGTACATGCTCTCGATAGACTACACGGACCTGCAGTTCGTCACGTTTCTCCAAACAGCAACGCGATGGACGAAGTACCACGGCTCGGGGCAACTCCTCCTCTTGGCAGGAGCAGGGGCGTCAACGACCGGGGAAGGCGGCGCCTGGTACGACCGGGACTTCGTAACGCAAGTCGACGCGATCGACTGGACGAGTCTACGGCTCTCTCATAGCCTCGTCTACACGCGCATGATTCACTTGGCGGCGTACATCGCACGGAGGACGGCGCGATGGGCCGTGGACGGCACAGATTCTCGCTCGGCGGCGCGGAAACTGGAGGTGCACAGGCAGGCGGTCTTCTACGTGACGGTAGTGAGCAACGCGTGCGGGCGAACGACGCGGGAAACTCTCCTGGCCAAACGCGTACCCCGGCTCGTCCCCGCCGCGGCCTGCATTGATCTGCCAAAGGAGGCGGCGCTGACGGCGCCGGACACGGTCACGTGGTACACGAAGCGAATCCTGTCGGTGACGCCACTCGAGTTCGACGGAATCGTGAGCCAGCTGTGCACGTTCATCAACGCTTGCACAGATGCAAGCTGCGCCCTGCCCTGCGACGTCCAGAACCCCGTGTGCGTGGCGACAGTGGATCGCCGACTCGTGGCACGAATGTATGAAGGGCGTACACCGGAGGCAGAGCTGAGGCGGATCCCGGACCTGATCCACGAGGTGCAGAGTGACCTCACGGTGCTGCAAGGACTCTACGAGACGACGCAGCGAATCCAGAAGGAGCTCGGCCGCCCCGCACGCAACAGCGATTTGGCGCTGGAACTCGCGGTCAAGGAATGCGTGATCGTGTCCGCATTCGAGCACCCTTTCCGCCAGCTGCGTTTCGGAGAAGGGCCCCAGCGTCGACCAACACTCTCGCAACGCGCGGGCGTCGGCTTCTTCGGGAAGCGCGCCTCTTCGGATTCCGCGCAGGCAGGAGACAGTAGTGAGGACGATCGGCCCGCTCCGCCAGCAACGCCATGGCGAAGCACGCGTGCACATCGACGAGTCCTTCGGCTGGCGGCAGCAAACCCCGCAGCCCGCCAGATGCAGCTCCTACATCCCAATTCGATCACGACGAGCGCGGACCCCGAGTTTGTCTTCCACCCTGCGAGCCTCCCTCTCCTCACACGGGTGCTGGCGGTGCACACGGACGACGCGGGCACACCGACGACCACCGTATCGCCGGTGGTGGAGGCGTTGGCCAAAGAGCTCGCAGAGGGCATCTCGCGCACAGTCGGAGGAGAGGTGGGCAAGCTGCTGGCGGAGAGGCTCGTCGCGAGCGCCGTGAAGCGCGATCAGAACGCCTGGATGGACCGCCTCCAGGCGACACGACTGCTGGTGGAGTGTGGAATCGCGGCGTTGGGGGCGAACGGGTGGGCCAAGGAGAGCATCCTGATCAAGGTCATCGTGGACTCCGGGGCGGAGGTGGATGTCTTGGACGGCAGTGTGGCTGAGATGATCCCCGGCCTCACCTACCTCAACGAGCGCGTGCCCCTCGTCGGCTTCCAGTCGAACATCACGACGTATGGCCGCACGGCACACGTGGTTCTGACGTTGGGCCCGGTCCGCCTCGCGCGGACAGTCGTCGTCACGTCGCCGAACTCCATGGGCGATGTCAAGATGCTGCTCGGCTTGTCGACCCTCATCGCGCTCCGCGCTCAGATCAGCTGCGCACCGGAGATGTGGGGCATGCACATCACCTCGCCGGACGACCAGGAGAACCACTTCGTCCCTTTTCGTCCTCGGACCGAACCGGAGGGGCCGTTCCGGTCCGCCTTCTCCGTCCCCTCTACGTACCAAGAGGCGAAGCCTTCGTACGGTGCCATGTGCCGGACCTGCGGAGCCAGCTTCCGGTTCAGCAAGACGAAGTCCGCATCACAGCGTTCGGCTCGCCCGACGCGGACCCGCTTGACTCAGCTGTAGTACCTCGGGGCGACGAGACGCCCCTACTCCCTCCTTCCTTCACTGTCCCCACCCAACTCTGGTCACACGCCTCCCGAACCCCCCGCCACCTCCACGTTCATATCTGTAACCCTACACGCAAACCGCTCCACCTTTCGGAGGGTACGATCATCGGCTACGCTGAATTCGGGCACTGGGAAGAGGGCGAGTTCACGCCAGACTCCACGCCCTTCCCCTCGGGCCCGTCCTCCACGTGGACCGACGATCAGCGACGGGCGGCTGCACGGCGAATCCTGCAGGCGGCGCGACCTGTGGTGGTCCGTCGGCGCGTCGGCCCGAAGCACTTCCGCCGAGTCGCCCGGCAACGGTGGCCAGAATGTTTCAAGCGCCCGGACACCAACAGCGGTGAACAGGAGCAAACACCGCTTACGGCCGACGAGGTCCAGGAACTCGACGCCGCCCTCGACAAATGGTCCACGCGACTCGAGCGACAGACGGGCGACGGGGCAGTTGAAGCCCGCGCTCACATCGCCGACTTGCGCTGTCTTGTACTCCGATGGCGAAGGGACAACCTGGACCCCGGGGGGCCGCAGTCGCCTCCAGCAGCAGTACGGCAAGCGACGATGAGTACGAATGCGATGGATCCGCCGACCTCCGACAAGCCTCCAGACGAGAAGTCACCCGAGGAGGCCTGGAAGGAGGCGCTCGAGGCGCTGCGAGCCGCCTCGCGGGCAGACGCGTTACCGGAGACGACCTCGTTCCAGGCGGAGCGGCTGACGGCCTTGCTCAGCCGCAACAAGCGTTCCTTCACCAACCGCCTGGACCCCCGGGATCTGCTCAAATTCGAGCACTCGCTACAGCTCCAGCCCGGAGTCGACAAGGTCAACCTGCCGCTGTACACTCACCCGCGTCGGATGTCACCGACAGCGGAAGAGGCTACACGGAAGGAGATCGAGAAGTTGCTGCGCGACGACTTGATCGAGCCCTCCCAGGCTGGCTATGGCTCCCCGGTGGTGCTGGCGCCGAAGAAGGACGGCACGCTACGGTTCTGCATCGACTATCGCAAACTGAATCTGCTGACGGAGCGCGACGTCTTCCCGCTCCCCCGCATCGACGACCAGCTCGAACGGCTGCGCAAGGCGCGCGTCTTTTCAACCTGTGATGCGACGTCAGGATTCTGGCAGCTTCCGCTCTCGGAGGAGTCGCGCAAGTACACGACGTTCATCGTCCCTTGGGGCATGTACCAGTGGAAAGTCACTCCATTCGGGATCACGAACGGGCCGTCGGCGTTCTGCAGGGCTATCTCGTCGATCATGGGACCGCTTCTCTCGACCTGCGTGGTCGCGTACGTCGATGACCTGACCATCTTCTCCTCCACGGTCGACCAGCACCTCATCGACCTGGAGGCCTTCTTCGCCGCCGTGGAACGCGGGAACCTCAAACTGAAGCCGAGCAAGTGCCGCTTCATGGTCCGCGAAATCGAGCTCCTGGGACACCGCGTCTCCGGAGAAGGCGTACGGAAGGACAAGAAGAAGATGGACATGATCGCCAAGTGGCCCGAACCGTCAACCCCGGAGAACCTCCACTCTTTCGTCGGCCTCACGGGTTACTACCGACGCTTCGTCCGCAACTACGCCCTTTACGCCTCGCTTCATTCGAATGCAGAAGACCTAGCTATCTTACGCCTGACACTACTTAGCTAGATGCACGGGATAGCGCATCGGGTTGGGCCCTGAGGTACGGCAGCTCAAGGCTGCTTTCCCGGGAACCACGTATCATAATACGTTGGCGATCGACCAGGGCGGATCGCCGTATGCCATTCCGGCCTCGCCCTTGCGAGTTCCGGAACAAGAACTCTCCGGGGTAAGCGTGCTAGGCGCCTGTACCCCGGGGAGGGCCGTTGCGGGTCGAGACGGTGTACCCCGCTCGGGGGTACTCCGCTCGGGGCCGTCGCGGGGCCGATCGGGGTACCCCGCTCGGGGGTACACTTGATCGGGGCCGCTCTGACGCCGTACCCCTCTCCGGGGTACGCGTTCGGCCTCGGGCCGCGCCTTGTGGGGCCGGTTGGGGCGAACGGCGTACCCCGGGGAGGGGTACGCGGTTTCTTCCGGGTTCGGGGATCCGAAGCCGGGTACCGCCGCCGGAGGCCGCGGGGGTGAGCGTAGCGAACGCAGCACGAATGCAGTACCCCTACCACACGCGTAGCGTGCCCGTCGTCCGCAGACGACCATGAGACCAAGGAGTCGTACAACGTACGACAACCGAGGCTCATCAAAACCAACAGGACTCCGAATCATGCGCGAAGTCTCCCCCGCGCCGGGGCGGCAGACTCGAAAACCAGCAAGTTACCGCGGGAAAACCGCGTAACGGTCATGCGCGCTGGACCCCGGCTCGGCACCCACGGGTCCAGAGGAAAACAGGGTAAAACCCAGCGGGGAAAACTCGAGATTCTCCACGAAGCCGCGCGACTGTTTCTTGGGGGCGCGCTGGACCCCGGCCCGGCACAAGTGGGCCCAGCGGACGCGCGTGGAAACACGAATGACGACCGGTACACCGAGTCTGCGCGGTTCGTGCCCGAATCTTCGACGGAACCATTGTAAATTACCACGGATCAGCTGTGCACGACCACGTCCGCGCTGGTGGCCGGCACCGAGCGGGAGTAACATCCGGAACCGTGTGCACAGGAGACGGCAAGGAACCACGTATTATAATACCCTCGGCGAACGCTGGCGCTGGTCGCCGTATGCATTGCCTTTTTGCGCGAACTTTTCGCGGCGCCGGGGCTCGCTGGGTGGCGAGGTTCGGCGCCCCGGAAGGAAAAATCGCGGGGAGGTGGGCGGGAGCGATTTCGCTTCGCCGCTGGTCGCTTCGTGGCCTGGGGCGGCCGCGAGCGAAGCTGGGCGTGAAGGGAAACCCCGAATCAGCGTACCCCCCGGAGCTCGGCGGCTTCAAGCCCGCTGGCTCGGCCCAACGGCTAGCTCAGCTAGTCCCTTGAGGGGCGCTCGCAGCAGCCTGCTGCTAATCCCGTGCTCGCCTCGCGCCGCTTCCGCGGCTAGCGAGTCGCTCAGCTCTTTCGTGCCTGGCGCTCGGCTACGGTCTTCTTTGTTCGCATTCCGTCGGCGCAAAACTCGATTTACGCATTGAGAGCGCAAATCCCGATTTACGCCTCGCTTCATTCGAATGCAGAAGACCTAGCTATCTTACGCCTGACACTACTTAGCTAGATGCACGGGATAGCGCATCGGGTTGGGCCCTGAGGTACGGCAGCTCAAGGCTGCTTTCCGGGAACCACGTATCATAATACGTTGGCGATCGACCAGGGCGGATCGCCGTATGCCATTCCGGCCTCGCCCTTGCGAGTTCCGGAACAAGAACTCTCCGGGGTAAGCGTGCTAGGCGCCTGTACCCCGGGGAGGGCCGTTGCGGGTCGAGACGGTGTACCCCGCTCGGGGGTACTCCGCTCGGGGCCGTCGCGGGGCCGATCGGGGTACCCCGCTCGGGGGTACACTTGATCGGGGCCGCTCTGACGCCGTACCCCTCTCCGGGGTACGCGTTCGGCCTCGGGCCGCGCCTTGTGGGGCCGGTTGGGGCGAACGGCGTACCCCGGGGAGGGGTACGCGGTTTCTTCCGGGTTCGGGGATCCGAAGCCGGGTACCGCCGCCGGAGGCCGCGGGGGTGAGCGTAGCGAACGCAGCACGAATGCAGTACCCCCTACCAAACAAGAGTCAGGTCACAGCCAGCCAGAATAGCATACATAAGGACAAAAGTGATCAAGAGGGTGAGGGTTGATCCACCCTCCTCCTGCCCCCCCCCCTCTCTTTCCTCCTCCCCGCTACCCCAACGTGTCTCGGACGCTGAGCCCTATCCCCAGCGCACTGCGCTGTAGGAGGGACGGGCAGAGAGCGTGAATTCGGACAACAACATGGGCCGGGGCGGGCCAAGAAGCCCGAGGGAACGAGCCGGCACAGAAGGCTGGGGGGGTTCTCGTCGTACCCTATGGGACAGTCGACGAACCGGGGCGGCGCTTGATAGTTGCGCCGCCAGATCCCGCCGCCGACAAGTCATGCTGGGCGGTGCGGGCCAGGGGCGCGCTACGGGTGGAGGGCGGGCAAGGCGGTCGCACTGCGCGTCGGCGTGAAGTCGCGCGAGGCCGTTACGGACCTCGGGGCCGCGGCGGAATCTAAAACCATCCCAGCCGGTGAGCACCGAAAGTGAGCCCACCACCGTCCTGCCCTGTGCAAGCAGGTTAGGCGGCGGAAGCGCGCCGCGTGGAGGTGTGGGGGCCGCAGAAGGCCGCGGGAGCAGTCGCGGGGCCTCAGGGCCTGGAGCGCCCGTGGGACAGCACCGTGGGCGAGCCAGCGGTCAGCCCACCCTGCGCCAGCAGGCGAAGCGGCGGCAGCGCGGGGCCGCGCGAGGCCGTGACGGACCCCGGGGCGGTGATGGGGCCATGAGCTCCAGCAGGAGAGCGCGGCTGGCGAGCCAGAGGCCGGCCCGCCCTGCGCAAGCAGGTTATGCGGCGGCGGCGGGTCGAGCGGCGGCGCGGGGCCGCGCGAGGTCGCTGCAGACCTCGGGGCGGGGGTGGAGCCTTGAGCTCCAGCCAGGAAGCGTCGCGGGCGAGCTAGAGGCCGGCCCGCCTTGCGTACGCAGGTCAGGCGGTGGTGGCGAGCCGAGCTGTGGCATGGGGCCGCGCGAGGTCGCCACGGACCTTGGGGCGGCGGCGGAGCTTTGAGTTCCAGTATGAGGCGCTGCGGGCGAGCCAGCGGCTGGCCGGGCCCGCCCTGCGCAAGCAGGTCAGGCGGCGGCGGCGAGCCGAGCGGCGGCGCGGGCCACGCGAGGTCGCAGTAGCCCTCGGTGTAGTGGCGGGCCTGGAGCTTCAGCCAGGGGGCCTTGCGGGCGAGCCAGGGGCCGGCCCGCCCTGCGCCAGCAGGTCGGGCGGAGGCGGCGGGTCGAGCGGCGGCGCGGGGCCGCGCGAGGCCGTGACGGACCGCGGGGCCGCGAAGGAGCCTTGAGCTCCAGCAGGGGGCGACGCGGGCGAGCCAGAGGCCGGCCCGCCCTGCGCAAGCAGGCGAGGCGGCGGCGGCGAGCCGAGCGGCAGTGCGGGGCCGTGCGAGGTCGCTGCAGACCTCGGGGCGGTGGTGGAGGCTTGAGCTCCAGCAGGAGAGCGCTGCTGGCGAGCCAGCGACCGGCCTGCCCCTTCGCGAGTAGGTCCGACGGCGGTAGCGGGTCGAGCGGCCGCGCGGGGCCGCGCAAGGCCGCTACGGACCTTCGGGCGGCGGCGGAGCTTTTAGCTACCGCAGGAGGCGCTGCGCGCGGTCCACCAGCCGGCCCGCCCTTGGGGCGGTGGCGGAGCCTTGAGCTCCAGCCAGGAAGCGTCCGACGGCCGCGGGCGGGCTAGGGGCCGGCCCGCCCTGTGCCAGCCAATCAGGCGGAGGCAGCGAGCTGGGCGGCGGCGCCGGGCCGCGCGAGGTCGCTGCAGACCTCGGGGAGGTGGTGGAGCCTTGAGCTCCAGCAGGAGCGCGGTGGGCGGGCCAGCGGCCGGCCGCCCTGCACCCGTAGGGCAGGCGGCGGCGGCAAGCCGGGTGGTGGAGTGGGGCCGTGCGAGGCCGTCAAGGACTTCGGGGCGGCGGTGGAGCCTTGGGCTCCAGCCGGAGAGCGCGGCGGACGAGCCAGCGGCCGGCCCGCCCTGCGCCAGCGGGTCAGGCAGTGGCGGTACGCCGAGCTGCAGCGCGGGGCCGCGCGAGGCCGTGACGGACCTCGGGGTAGCGGTGGAGCCCTGGGCTCCAGCTGGAGAGCGCGGCATGCGAGCCAGCGGCCGGCCCGCCCTGCGCAAGCAGGTCAGGCGGCGGCGGCGGGTCGAGCGGCGGCGCGGGGGCCGCGCAAGGCCGTGACGGACCTCGGGGCGGGGGCGGGGCCTGGGCTCCAGCCGGAGAGCGCCGCAGGCGAGCCAGCGGTCGGCCCGCCCTGCGCAAGCAGGTCAGGCGGCGGCGGCGGGTGGCGCGGCGGTGCGGGGCCGCGCGAGGTCGTTTTCGGACCTCGGGGCGGAGGTGGAGCCCTGGGCTCCAGCCGGGGAGCGCTGTATGCGAGCCAGCGGCCGTCCCGTCCTGCGCAAGCAGGTTATGCGGCGGCGGCGGTCGAGTGGTGGTGCAGGGCCGCATGAGGCCGTGAACGGACCTCGGGGCGGAGGTGGAGCCCAAGGGCTCCAGCCGGGGAGCGCGGCAGGCGAGCCAGCGGCCGGCCCGCCCTGCGCAAGCAGGCCAGGCGGCGGCGGTGGTCGAGCGGCAGCACGGGGCCGCGCGAGGCCGTGACGGACCTCGGGGCGGAGGTGGGGCCCTGGGCTCCAGCCGGGGAGCGCTGTATGCGAGCCAGCGGCCGGCCCGCCCTGTGCAGGCAGGTCAGGCAGTGGCGGTACGCCGAGCTGCAGCGCGGGGCCGCGCTAGGCCGTGACGGACCTCGGGGCGGCGGTGGAGACCAAGGCTCCGGCCGGGGAGGGCTGCATGCGAGCCAGCGGCCGGCCCGCCCTGCGCAAGCAGGTTATGCGGCGGCGGCGGGTCGAGCGGCAGCGCGGGCCGCGCGAGGCCGTGACGGACCTCTGGGCGGAGGTGGAGCCCTGGACTCCAGTTGGGGAGCGCTGCATGCGAGCCAGCGGCCGGCCCGCCCTGCGCAAGCGGGTTATGCGGCGGCGGCGGGTCGAGCAGCAGCGCGGGGCTGCGCGAGGCCGTGATGGACCTCGGGGCGGAGGTGGAGCCCTGGGCTCCAGCCGGGAAGCGCTGCATACGAGCCAGCGGCCGGCCCGCCCTGCGCAAGCAGGGTATGCGGCGGCGGCGGGTCGAGCGGCAGCGCGGGTCGGGCGAGGCCGTGACGGACCTCGGGGCGGCGGTGGCGCCTTGAGCTCCAGCCGGGGGCGCTGCGGACGAGCCAGCGGCCGGCCCGCCCTGCGCGGGCAGGTTATGCGGCGGCGGCGTGTCGAGCGGCAGCACAGGGAGCGCGAGGCCGTGGCGGACCTCGGGCGGTGGTGGAGCCCTGGGCTCCAGCCGGGGAGCGCTGCATGCGCACCAGCGGCCGGCCCTGCGCAGGCAGGTTATGTGGCGGCGGCGGGTCGAGTAGCAGCGCGGGGCCGCGCGAGGCCGTGACGGACCTCGGGACGGAGGTAGAGCCCCGGGCTCCAGCCGGGGGGCGCTGCGTGCGAGCCAGCGGCCGGCCCGCCCTGCGCAAGCAGGTCAGGCGGCAGTGGCATGTCGAGCAGCAGCGCGGGGCCGCGCGAGGCCGTGACGGACCTCGGGGCGGAAGTGGGGCCCTGGGCTCCAGCCGGGGAGCGCTGTATGCGAGCCAGCGGACGGCCCGCCCTGTGCAAGCAGGTCAGGCGGCGGTGCCACGGTGGCGGGTCGAGCGGCGGCACGGGGGCCGCGCAAGGCCGTGACGGACCTCGGGGCGGGGGCGGGGCCCTGGGCCCCAGCCGGAGAGTACCGCAGGCGAGACGGCGGTCGGCCCGCCCTGCGCAAGCAGGTTATGCGGTGGCGGCGGGTCGAGCAGCAGCGCGGGGCCGCGCGAGGCCGTGACGGACCTCGGGGCGGAGGTGGAGCCCTGGGCTCCAGCCGGAGAGTGCTGCGTGCGAGCCAGCGGCCGGCCCGCCCTGCGCAAGCAGGTCAGGCGGCGGCGGCGTGTCGAGCGGCAGCGCGGGGCCTCGCGAAGCCGTGACGTACCTCGGGGCGGAGGCGGAGCCCTGGGCTCCAGCCGGGGAGCGCCGCAGGCGAGCCAGCGGTCGGCCCGCCCTGCGCAAGCAGGTTATGCGGCGGCGGAGGGTCGAGCGGCGGCGCGGGGCCGCGCTAGGCCGTGACGGACCTCGGGGCGGCGGTGGAGACCAAGGCTCCGGCCGGGGAGGGCTGCATGCGAGCCAGCGGTCGGCCCGCCCTGCGCAAGCAGGTTATGCGGCGGCGGCGGGTCGAGCGGCAGCGCGGGGCCGCGCGAGGCCGTGACGGACCTCGGGGCGGAGGTGGAGCCCTGGGCTCCAGCCGGAGAGCGCGGCAGGCGAGCCAGCGGCCGGCCTGCCCTGCGCAAGCAGGTCAGGCGGCAGCGGTGTGTCGAGCGGCGGCGCGGGGGTCGCGCGAGGCCGCTTCAGACCTCGGGGTGGAGGTGGGGCCCAAGGGCTCCAACCGGCGAATGTCGCAGGCGAGCCAGCGGTCGGCCCGCCCTGCGCAAGCAGGTCAGGCGGCGGCGGCAGGTCGCGCGGCGGCGCGGGGCCGCGCGAGGCTGTGACGGACCTCGGGGCGGAGGTGGGGCCCCAAGGGCTCCAGCCCGAGAGCGCCGCATGCGAGCCAGCGGCCGGCCCGCCCTGCGTAAGCAGGTCCGGCGGCGGCGGCGAGTCGAGCGGCGGTGCGGGGCCGCGCGAGGCCGTGACGGACCTCGGGGCGGAGGTGAAGCCCAAGGCTCCAGCCGGAGAGCGCCGCAGGCGGGCCAGCGGCCGGCCCGCCCTGCGCAAGCAGGTCAGGCGGCGGCGGCGGGTCGAGCGGCGGCGCGGGGCCGTGCGAGGCCGTGACGGACCTCGGGGCGGAGGTGGAGCCCTGGGCTCCCGCCGGAGAGCGCGGTAGGCGAGCCAGCGGCCGGCCCGCCCTACGCAAGCAGGTTATGCGGCGGCGGCGGTCGAGCGCGGGCGTGGGGCCGCGCAAGGTCGTTTTCGGACCTCGGGGCGGGGCGGGGCCCGGGGCTCCAGCCGGGGAGCGCCGCAGGCGAGCCAGCGGTCGGCCCGCCCTGCGCAAGCAGGACAGGCGGCGGTGCCACGGTGGCGGGTTGAGCGGCGGTGCGGGGCCGCGCGAGGCCGTGACGGGCCTCGGGGCGGAGGTGGAGCCCAAGGGCTCCAGCCGGAGAGCGCGGCAGGCGAGCCAGCGGCCGGCCCGCCCTGCGCAAGCAGATCAGGCTGCGGCGGCGGGTCGAGCGGCGGTGCGGGGGCCGCGCGAGGCCGTGACGGACCTCGGGGCGGAGGCGGAGCCCTGGGCTCCAGCCGGAGAGCGCCGCAGGCGAGCCAGCGGTCGGCCCGCCCTGCGCAAGCAGGTCAGGCGGCGGCGGCGGGTGGCGCGGCGGTGCGGGGTCGTGCGAGGTCGTTTTCGGACCTCGGGGCGGAGGTGGAGCCCTGGGCTCCAGCCGGGGAGCGTCGCAGGCGCGCCAGCGGTCGGCCCGCCCTGTGCAAGCAGGTCAGGCGGCGGTGCCACGGTGGCGGGTCGAGCGGCGGCACGGGCCGCGCGAGGCCGTGACGGACCTCGGGGCGGAGGTGGAGACCAAGGCTCCAGCCGGAGAGCGCGGCAGGCGAGCCAGCGGCCGGCCCGCCCTGCGTAAGCAGGTCAGGCGGCGGCGGCGGGTCGAGCGGCGGCGCGGGGGCCGCGCAAGGTCGTGACGGACCTCGGGGCGGAGGCGGAGCCCTGGGCTCCAGCCGGGGAGCGCTGCGTGCGAGCCAGCGGCCGGCCCGCCCTGCGCAAGCAGGTCAGGCGGCGGCGGCGGGTGGCGCGGCGGTGCGGGGCCGCGCGAGGTCGTTTTCGGACCTCGGGACGGAGGTGGAGCCCTGGGCTCCAGCCGGGGAGTGCCGCAGGCGGGCCAGCGGCCGGCCCGCCCTGCGCAGGCAGGTCCGGCGGCGGCGGCGAGCCGAGCTGCGGTGCGGGGGCCCGGGTTGCGCAAGGGTGCGGCGCGGATGCGCGGAAGGTCGCCAGCAGGCCGACTCGCAGCGAAATCTAGAGCGCAAGCGGGACCGTAGTCCGCAGCGTAACGCGCCACTGGGGCAGCGGCAGCACTGCGGTAGCGGAAGCGCCAGCCTGGCAGCTGCAGCTGCGGGCGCCGGCCGACTCGAGCTCGCACTGCGGCACTGCGGCTGTACTGCCACTGCAGACTGCGCATGCCGTGCGGCGCCGCAGCGGCGGCACTGCGGCAGCGGATCCCCGGAAGTGCCCGCCTCACTGAGTCAGCGGCCTGGCACTGCGGCAGTGAGACCGCGCGGCGCGGGACCGCGGGTCCGGCGGCTCCGGAGTCCGGAGTCCGGCCGGTACAACGGGTACGTCCGTTGTTTTTTGTTTTTTGTTTTTGTTTTTGTTTTAAGGTCGAGTCAATCCTTGAATCGACTAGAATTGACCAAAAACAAACAAAACACTCTGCGATCGCGATCGATCGCGAGGCTGTAGCGGTCGCGCCAGCAGCGCTAGCGCTAGCGGCTAGTCCGCAGCGAGCTCGAGACGCGCCAGCGGGCCGACTAATACTCGCAGCGCGCGTGCCAGCGAGAGCCGTAGCTATAGTCCGCAGCGTAACGCACTCCGAGTCCGGGGCCCGCAGCGCGCACGCTCGCGGGCCGTCTCGCAGCGGGGCGCACGCGAGGTCCGTACTCCGGCGTGAAGCTCTGGGGCCACAGCGCGACGCACGCGGCCCCGGAACTCCGCGCACGGGGGTCCACAGCGACGAACGCTCGCGGGCCCATCTCACAGCGAGGCGCTCGCGAGATCCGTGCTCCTGGTGGAAGTTCGCCGGCCGCGGGTGCGGCCGGAATCCGCCGGGGCGGATCGGGCCACAGCGCTAGCGAGAGTCGCGCGCGGCCTCCGAACCCGAGTACAGGCCCACAGCGCGCACGCTCGCGGGCCGTCTCGCAGCGGGCGAGGCGCACGCGAGAGCCGTACTCCGGGGTGAAGCTCTAGATCTGGGGCCACAGCGAGACGCACGCGGCCCCGGAGCTCCGCGCACGGGGTCCACAGCGACGAACGCTCGCGGGCCCATCTCACAGCGAGGCGCTCGCGAGATCCGTGCTCCTGGTGGAAGCTCGCCGGCCGCGGGTGCGGCCGGGATCCGCCGGGGCGGATCGGGCCACAGCGAGAGTCGCGCGCGGCCTCCGAACTCCGAGTATATATATATATGTACAGGGCCACAGCGCGCACGCTCGCGGGCTGTCCCGCAGCGATCGAGGCGCACGCGAGAGCCGTACTCCGGGGTGAAGCTCTGGGCCACAGCGAGACGCACGCGGCCCCGGCCCGGAGCTCCGCGCACGGGGGCCCACGGCGACGAACGCTCGCGGGCCCATCTCACAGCGAGGCGCTCGCGAGACCCGTGCTCCTGGTCGAAGTTCGCCGGCCGCGGGCGCGGCCGGGGTCCGCCGGGGCGGAGCGGGCCGCAGCGAGAGTCGCGCGCGGCCTCCGAACTCCGAGTAGGGGCCCACAGCGCGAGGCGCACGCGGGCCGTCCCGCAGCGCGAGGCGCACGCGGGAGTCGAATTCGAAGGCCAGGTTGGGAGTTCGCCGGCCGCGGGAGCGGCCGGTGCCGCTGAAGCGGTCTGGGCCACAGCGGGGCGCACGCGGCCCCGGAACTCCTTGCACGGGGGCCCACAGCGACGAACGCACGCGGGCCCATCTCACAGCGAGGCGCTCGCGAGATCCGTGCTCCTGGTGGAAGTTCGCCGGCCGCGGTCGCGGCCGGAATCCGCCGGGGGATCGGGCCACAGCGAGAGTCGCGCGC
This sequence comes from Cyanophora paradoxa, assembly GCA_004431415.1. Lineage (NCBI taxonomy): Eukaryota > Glaucocystophyceae > Cyanophorales > Cyanophoraceae > Cyanophora > Cyanophora paradoxa. The sequence goes on from QPMI01000645.1 coordinate 60,781, forward strand.
GGCCTCCGAACTCCGAGTACAGGGACCACAGCGCGAGGCGCACGCGGGCCGTCCCACAGCGCGAGGCGCACGCGAGAGCCGTACTAGTACTCCGTCGCCTCCCCGAGCCGCGCGAGCGGCTGGGCACCGTCCGTCGGTGGATCACGCGTAAGGCACGATCCAAGCCCCGACTTCGCGGTGGGTCTGCAGCGCGCGCGCCAGCAGGCCGGGGCAGTCCTGCGCGAGCTCCGCCGGCGTGGCACAGCGGCGGTGTCGACGTCCGGTGCGAGCGCCGAGGAGCTCCGGAGCATGCGTGCAGGAATTGGTCAGGGAACCGGAGGAATCGCGCGGCGGGTCTCAATACACGCTTATATAGAGTGTATAGGCAAGCCGGCGGCCGCGGACTGACGGTGGGCCCCCGGGATAGCCAGCGCGCGCGGAATGCGAGCGTGGCGGGCGGGCCCGGACGTGAATCCACGTACCGGCACGGCAGTAAGGAACCAGATTCAAGCGTGAATCGGGGCCCGAGGCCGATTCCGGGAGGATCGCTGGGAACAGGGTTTGCGCCGGCCAGCCATCGAGGCATGCGCAGTTGCTGCCGCGGGATCGCGCTCCACTGCAGCTATGGCGAGCCGTGGTGCTGCAGAGTTGGTCAGCTCTGTGCAATTGGAGGGACGGCCGAGAAGTGCGGCCGCCGGTCCGACAGGGCTGCTTAGGAGTGACTGCAGTGCTGGCTGTGGCGATTTCGCTTCGCCGCTGGTCGCTTCGTGGCCTGGGGCGGCCGCGAGCGAAGCTGGGCGTGAAGGGAAACCCCGAATCAGCGTACCCCCCGGAGCTCGGCGGCTTCAAGCCCGCTGGCTCGGCCCAACGGCTAGCTCAGCTAGTCCCTTGAGGGGCGCTCGCAGCAGCCTGCTGCTAATCCCGTGCTCGCCTCGCGCCGCTTCCGCGGCTAGCGAGTCGCTCAGCTCTTTCGTGCCTGGCGCTCGGCTACGGTCTTCTTTGTTCGCATTCCGTCGGCGCAAAACTCGATTTACGCATTGAGAGCGCAAATCCCGAGCATCGCACAACCGCTGTACGATGTGCTCAAGCACCGCGACAAGCCTCGGGAACCAGGCGGGGCCCCGCAGTCCTTCGTGACGCTCTGGGACGATCGCTGCAGGGAGGCGTTCCGCACCCTCCAGACCGCCCTCATCGACGACGTCGCCCTCCCCTTCCCTCACTTCAACGACGCCGCGCGGCCGTTCATCGTGACAACGGACTGGAGCAAGCAGGCGATGGGCGCGATCTTGCACCAGGCCGACGACGCCGGCAACGTCCGGCCGCTCATGTTCTCCAGCCGCACGAACGGCGACTCGGAGCGCAACTACGGCGCTGTGGAGGGGGAGGCGATGACGTTGCTGTGGGCTCTGAAACAGTGGACGCACTACTTCGAGTGCAACCAGCCGTTCGAGATCCACACGGATCACGAGCCGCTCCTCTCGCTCCGCAACACGTCGACGAGCCAGCCGCCCAACCGTTACCTCGCCAAGGTGGCCATGTACCTGCAGGGTTACAACTACATCATCAAACACTGCAAGGGCACGACCAACGGCGCGGCAGATGCAATGTCGCGCGCCCCGCTGAACCACCCCGTCTACAACGGCGCGGCCGACGGCTCCGAAGACGCGCCAGGCGCCGCGCCCGGCGCCCGGGGCTTCGCGGTGCCGGTCCCTGGGGACCCGGACGAGCCCCTCGGGATGTACTTCGTCCAGCTCCCCCGCGAAGACCCGGCGCGGGAGATGGCGAGCGTCGCAAGAACGGCGATCGAGGCGGCGCGCGTGCTGCGGGCCGAGAAGGAGCGCCGCCGCATCCGGCGGGTTCAGCAGAAGGAGGCACGCACGGGGAGAGCGCCGCGGGAGCTGCGCAACCTCGACTCCGCCCTCGGGCCAGCCTGGCGGAGCGCAGCGCAAGGGGGCCGACGGGACCCGCAAGAAGCCCCGGCGGCCCCGGCGCCGAGGCGGCCGCAGACAGCGCTCGACCGTAGCTTCGAGATTGCCGACCGGATGATCAGCTCGGGCATGTACCGCACGCGATCCTCTCAAGCGACCTCGACAGCAGCTCCGAGTGCAGTGGACGTCGACGAATGGTTGGCCCGGACGTTCCCCGACGGCCCGCCTGGTGACAAGCCAGCCACCTCGGCGCCGACGACGGCCGTGACGGAGGATGGGGGACCGCCGGTGCCGGTGGAGGCACCGCCGGCGACAGCAGCACCACCCTCGGAGCTGCGCGCCGCCTCGCCCGGCGTAGATGAGGCGGACCCGGCGCCGACGGCCCAACCACCTGGACGGCGGCGGCGCGCCCTTCAGAACCTGGAATCCGACCTCGGCCCCGCATGGCAGCACCCCGACAATGCCGCCGCGACCAGCGGCCGTGCACGGTATCCGCGACGGGCTCAGCACCCGCCATCGTCCGCGGAGACGGGCCTCAACGCACTGGCGGAGCAGGCGGAACGGGTCAGCGAGGAGGCTGCACGCCGCCTCGCGGACCCTGCACCTCTGTCAGGCGCCGACCAGGAACATCTCGCGGACGGGCCGCCCCACGCGCCGCTCCAGTTCGACGCTGAGCACCCGAACCTGACGCCGCAAGTCTTTCGACCGGACGGGAGGCCCCGCTCGAAGCACTACAAGCGCCGCCAGCGCCGGTTCCTCAAGAAGTTCCTTGCGGGCCTCAAAGATTTCGAGGGGGAGCCGGCGACGGAGGAGCACCGTCGCCTGTACAACGAGGCGCAGCTCCGCCGCCGCCAGCTGCGGGGTTGGAAATCCCGTCAGGGACGGTATTCGGTCGCGCCTCCGTCCATTCCCGACGCCGCCGGAGGGGAGAACGCCAACGGAGTAGGGGACGCCGCCGGGGACGCCGGCTCGTCAGGGGCATCACAGAGGGGAGGGGGGCAGCAGCGCGAGGAGCCGAAGTCGGACAACGGAGGCGAACGCAGCGATGACGACGAGACGGTCGAGCGGGTACCAAGCGGCTTCGTAGCACCTCTGCAGGGACCCGCAGGCGACCGGGTCAGACCGCTGGACGTTATCGTCGAGGGTGAAGTGCGGGACGTCTGGGCGGAGGGCCACCGCAGGATCGTTGATCCCCCCCCTCCTGACAAGCTCAAGCGGTTCATGTCCGACGCGACGGCGATGGTCCTGGAGCAGCACAACGACCCGTGGTGCAAGCAGGTCCGGGAGTTCATCAACAACGGCGTTAACGCGGCTCGCTGTCGCGATCACCGCAAGTTGGAAATCCCCGAGGACCAGATCACGTGCAAGTGGTGCCTGCGCGCTAAGGAGGCGTACGCCGACATGATGGACAGCTACGAGATTGCGGACGGGGTCGTTCGACGCCTCCCGCCTCTGGCTGACATGCGCTCCCTGGTTGTGGTGCCGGAAACGCTGCGGGAGATGATCCTCTCCGCGTACCACGACGACTGGGCCCACCGCGGTGCGGACATCGTCGCGAGGCGCATCTTCAGCCGCTTCTGGTGGGATGGCATGACGTCGTCGGTACACCGCTACGTGCGGTCGTGCCCTCACTGCCAACGAGCGAAGGCGCGGCGGCGGCCAAAGGTTCTCTGCAAGATCTTCGAGGCGTACTTCCCAGGCGACCTGCACCAAGCCGACATCATGTACTTGGACCTGTCGGTGGACGGTATGGTCGGCGCCTTCGTCAGCGTCGACGCTTACTCCAAGTACCCCGACGGGAAGCCGATCCCGGACATGAAGGCGTCGACGCTACGTCGCTGCGCGGAACAGGCGCTCGCCGACCACGGCGTCGTCCAGCGCTACCTCATCGACAACGGCTCACAGCTGATCCAGTCGGAGTGGTACAACTTCTGGAAGAGCAAGGGCACGCGCATCATTCGCGCAGCGGCGTTCCATCAGTCCACGAATGGCGGCGCCGAGCGCCTGGGACAGACGTTCAAGCGACTGGTGTACGGGCTCTGCAAAGCGGCTGGCAAGTCGAACCGGCACTGGACGGAGTTTGTACACCAGGCTCTCCTCGCGATGCGCACGGGCATCCACGCAGCCACGGGCTTCCCGCCCGCGGTGCTTCACTTCGGACGCGACCTCACGCTCCCCGGCGACCTGCGCTTCGACCCCGACGAACGGCAACGGCCAACGGACCCGACGTTACTAAACGACCGCTTGGCGGGGCTCGCACGGGCGGCTGAGAGTCGAGCGGCAGCAGTAGCCGAGCACCGCAAGCGCTACAACAAGCGGCTGCTGCGCGCCCATGGCGGCAAGCCGCTGCGGCGCTCGTTCAGGAAGGGGGAGAAGGTTCTCTGCTGGTTCGAGGGCCTCAAACGCGGCATCCACAACGGATGGACCGGCCCCTTCGTTGTCTTACGGGAGCTCTCGGACGGGCACCTGTACGCCGTAAAGGCGACGACGGAGTCAGAGCGGCACAGAAGGACGAAAGAGCTGATCGTCCACATCGACTTGATGATCCCTTACCGTGACAGACCGGCAAACGTTGCACGGAAACGACGGCAGGGACGTCCGCCGCGGCCAGAGCAACCGCCGGCACCTCCGGGGGCGCCCCCGGAGGTGGCGCCGGACGCTTAAGCGCGTGAGGCGCCCCCTACGGTACATGAGGATTATTGTCGAGATGGGTACGCGACCCTCGCAATCGATAGCCCTTGGGAACGGCGCGCCTAAGGCCCCTCCAATCTCGGGCTTCCCGACCGTGTCGTGCCACGTGGCCCACGCGTTTCGGACGATATCCGAGAAGAGGGCCGAAGTCCCACGCAGCGGCACCGCCTCGAAAGGCTCGCTAGCGATCGAACGGCATAGGATTAGGTCGTTGCGACGCGCGAAGCCCCGCTGCGATAGCGCCGCTACCGTTTCCTTAGAACGCGCAATGCGTGCTGCCGCAACTCTTTCCGTTTTCTTTCAGGGGGACGCCCCTTTCGCGCACGCGTGCAGCGCACTCACACGCGACGCGCGTCAGACCCTCGGCGGGTACGGCGGACGGGCGTACGTGGCGGGCGCACGCGGAGGGCCCTCCGGGCACGGCGGCGCGCCATCGGGGCGACGCTGCGAGCGTGGACCGGAGAGCCCTCAGGGCAGGCTATTATGGCGGCGCGGCCGAGGTTTTTTCGCCCGGTTTTTCCTCGAGCCGCTAGCGACCCCTGCGAGTACACGTCAGGCCCCCGGGCGGCCTCCCCACGTACACTCGCAGGCGGCAGTCCGCACGTCTTCCCTTTTCATGGATTCGTCTTTTGGAACCCGGCTTGGGCAGCTCGGGCTTGTTGGCTGATTTTAGTGTGTATCTACTAGTTGGTATGCCCATTTATCTCGGAGGCCGCCCGGTCGATGAGCGCGTAGGCTAGATAAGCGCTCTGACTTGAGGTTGGGACCTCACTTTCCCTCGACTCCACTAGCCTATCGTCTTGTGAAGTCGTATCATGGACCCCCGGCTTGCGTCCCGGGAGGATTTTTTTGTTCACTCGACCCCACCGGACTCGCATCCTGTGAAGTCGTATCATGGACCCCGGCTTGAGTCCACGTAGTTGTGACGATCCAATCCCCCCCTTCACTATACATATTTTTCTCTCTCTTGAGCGCACGAGGACGTGCGCTTGTGAAGTCGTATCATATTGCAGTGAGCATATACTGCCATTATTCCAAGTCCCTGTAGACCTGTACCCCCAGTCTGTACTTGTACCCCAATGATACCAGTCCCCAGCTAAACTATGCTGGCGACACATGCGCAGCCCCTCGAATTCGAGCTCGTCGAGCTTTGCCCGGCCGCCCCGCAGCAGCGGTCCAGGAGGTGGTGCGGGCGAGCGCGAGCGGCGGGCCGCGCCGGACCGGGGTGGCTCGAGCTCGAGGCGCCCGGGCGCGGGCTCAGGTGCGGGGTCGAAGGAGGACTCGCCCTTCCCGAGCGCGGGGCGGCGGCTGTACACGGCGGAGCTGGACGACCTCGACGGCCAGCTCGACGAGTGCGTATATACGCGAGACCGTACGCGTCTTAGCCTCTGGTCGATCATAAAGATATCAATAGATAGTTCCACGACCTATAGCTAGATCTTGTATATATGATTAAAATATTCACAGAAAGTTCTAGCCTCTGGTCAATTATTAAAATAGACAGTTCCACGATCTAGATCTAGATCTGATACGATTCATTCGCAGCCTCGCGTCGAAGCCAGTCAGCTTCCAGAAGTTCAAGATCGCGGGGAAGTACGAGAACTACCGACTGTGCTCGTCGGGCAAGGTCGACGACGCGGTGGAGGACAACGTCTTCCTCCATCAGGTGAGGAAATTAACTCCAAATTCTATTATTATGTATATTGATTGCCCAAGCATCGCCAATTAATGCAATCTAAGTCTATGACGGCTGCAGGACAATCTCCGCGACATCCAGAAGCGCGCGGGCAAGGGCGAGCTCCCCAACTTCGTGCACGGCACGGTCGTCAGCGCGACGGTGCTGCGCGACGTGAAACGATTCGGGAAGGACGTGCGCAGCTGCGGCATCGTCGAGATTTCCCTGCAGCTGAAGCACGATCGCGGTTAATTGCAGCGATAACGTTAGCGAAATATCTGTGCGTGGCTATAGGTTTCGCGACGACTGCTTTCGAAATCGTTTCTGTAAATGTGCATTCGAATTCGGCTTTCCGCACATGTTTTTGAACGCTCGCTATAGCCGAGGTTGGACAATCGGCAGACAAGCTGCAAGCTATGTATAGGCGACTACTTCGGAGATCGTTTGTGTACGTGTGTAATTAGATCCAGCTTTCCACGCATTTTTTGAACGCTCTGTATTGGAGGGGCCTGCCATTCGGCATATCACTACTAGCTATTTTTTAGGCGGTTATTCAGGGCCGCGTTAACGTTGGGGCTCAATTTGGAAAGGTTGGGGAAGATCTAGAGGCGGCAGCTCGGGCGACGCTACGATCTCAAGGGGCGGGATTTTCGATTGCAAATCGAATCAATCTCTGACCCACGCAGCCAGTGCTTTACCTAATTAAGCCTAGATCCTGAGTCAAGAACAGCTTTCGCATGTTTCCCCCCCGGGCCCGGTTTTTCCTTCTCGAGATTAAAACGGTGCATTTTCTCGTACGTACAGTTCAGTAAACAGCCATCCTCTATTCGTGCGGCGGAATGCTATAATTGATCGCGACATGTACATTAACTTTGTTGACGTCGGTGGGCGCTACTGAAGCTCGTATTCGATTTCGTACTCCGGGAGGGCTTGGAACGGGTGGAAGATAATCACTGCGCATGCACATGCCGGCGCAGCGCAGACCGAGTCAGTAGCTTACGAGGCCTAGGGGGCCTTTCTTTGCATTCTTCGGCCCCCGCACCTTCGGTCTGATGGACTCCCAGGTTGGGGGTCGCCTCCTTTCGGCCCGAGACGAAGATCGAGTCGTGCCCCTGCACAGCGGACGGCCGCGTCAACGTTGAGCGCCAAGGCGCGGCTTTAATTTAGAGGACGGAGAGATGGTCGGATCAAGCACCGGGCTGGGTAGGATCCAGTCGTGCATCTCGTCTTGGCGGGCGAGGTCCCGCTTGACGAGGAGGGGGTTCCCGAGGGAGAGCCTGCACGCGAGCACCTTCCGCACCCGCGGCGCCTGAACGTGTGCAGAAACGGGCTCAAACTAAACGGAGAAACACGAGCACTTATTATTAACGGGCCCGTCTCAGAGCCGCACCTTTGCAGACGGGACGACGTACTGGTCCGACTTGCTCGCGACTTCGGCGAAGTACGTCCCGAGGCCGAACATGTGACACCGGCTCTGCGCGCGCTTCAATTTTCGACGACAGAGAGCTTTAAAAAATCAGTGATCGTACCCAGACGTGCTGCTTACACCCCGCGCTCGTACACTTGCTGTTCAAAAGAAGCGCAGGACTGTCAGCGAGCTCAAGCGTGCCGCGGCACGCATGCGCTTCTTTCTAAATACGGTCTCACCGGCAATCGACTGTGCAGAGGCTCGGACTCTTGTCCGGGAGGCCGCGGGAGCGAGGGCAGTCCGACGCCGCGCAGAAGTCGTCCGGAGGGACGAACCCATCGCTGTAGATGCTCTCGAGGATGTCGACGCGGGTCCCGTGGTAGTAGCGGATCTCGGCAGTCGCCAGCTTCGCCTTGCCCCTCCGCTTCTCGATCGACTCCCGGCGCTCGTGATACCTGCGCATGACATCGAATATTAGTAGTCTGGAGCCTGCAGGAGGGAGCGTACGCGTGCGAGCGCTTATCGTCTAGATAGGCGAATGAAGATTGATAATTATGACGGCCCGGCCACGCACCGCTGGCACATTTCCTTGTTGACGATGCGCCGGATGGCCCGCACGAGGGGCCGCCTGCCGCTCGGCCAGTGGCGAAGGAAGTGCTCGCTCACGTCGTCGAAGGCCGCCCCGGGGCCCAGGGCCTTCAGCTCCCACTGCCGCGTCGACGTCGGCGCCGGCTCCTGCTTTCCTCCCCCAGCTGCAGCGGACGCTCGAGCAGGATGGAGGTAGGGACAGCTCGGCCTGAGGAAACGAATGTTCTGCAGCCTGCGGATTGAGGCCCATTATATATAATTAGAAAATAACGAATCCAACAGGAATAAAAACCGAATCCGAGGCACCTGCAATACCCTTGCGCCCAGTTCCTGCACACTTGTTTGCCTTGGCTTTCCTTGCAGGCTTTTGCAGGGCTTGCTTGAGAGCGAGCGCTTACGTTTCGCGAATCCGAAGCCCTCGCGATCGGACGCGAGCTCGAGCTCGAGGAACCAGCGTCGGCGGGTTGCACGCGTGCGCGCGCTTCCGCAGAGGCGGCATGCGATCTAGGTCTGGATTCCAAGCGTGGACGCACACGAACGTCGCTGAGATCTACAATGCGCGATCAGATTTGTAATCAGTTCACTAATTCATGAACACACCCACACTGAACAGCGAAGCGTCGAAGGGCGTCGGAGACGACGCATTAGAAGACGCTGAAGCGGGATCCAAATTTGATTGCTCGATGTCTAGGTCTGATAAGAGATTGAATTAATCAGTTCATCTCCATCGATATCGGTTTGAAATGTAAAGTCAATTGCAATCACGAATCGGGTTTGTATTCGAATTGGCAATTGCAAATCATGCTCACCAAGCATGTCGATCATGTCGTCGAAGTCCGATTTGCGGGCCCGCGGCCGGCTGGGGACTGCCTTTGCACTAGCTATAGTGTCATCAAACGCTGCGTGTGTCGGCATATATTAGAAACGGCAAGCGTATGATTTTTGCGAAACCATTCATATGCATGATCAAAGGCCATACCGAAAATACTTGAGTCGAACTGCGCTGAAGAGCTACCGCTCACGCCTCCGTGTTCAGTGGGCCCCCGATCGCGAAGCTGCTGTTCATGTGTGCGCGCACTTGTCGCAATGCCAATTGACGCAGGTTGCTGAACATGTATATGTGCACTGGCTGACCGATTGCGAGTTTGTACACTATTCGCGATCGAATCCTGTCCAGGTGCGCATAAGAGGACAAGACTTGAAGGCTAGACCTTCGCGAGATAAGAGCTCGAGATACCTTCGAGCTCGTGTGCGCACGCATGCAGGCATTCTTCGCTTTCTCGATGTTGTCCAAGGAGAACCGCCCTTCAGACGCTAATGCAGCCACGGCCGATTCGACTTGCATGTCGGTCGCAACAAGAAGCCTTTCCCCGAAGCTCCGATTAGATCAATAATCGATTATAGAATCATCGAAATTTAAAAGACCTTTGCAAGGCTTCTTGGCATTGGCGGCCACGGGTTTTGTGCGCCTCTGACGACAATGTATGAGCATGCGCAGATATATGAGCTGAGCGAATCCGGATCCGGATTTATATCAACGATTTTGAGAAGACGGATCCGGATCCGAGAAGGCCAATACCAGTTATTTCGGCCATTGAGTATCCCATGTCCTTTAGTCGCCGAATGATATCCGAAGAGTGCAGGCGGTGTCCGCGGGTATCATCCTGCAGGCGTATGCATTAAAAACTATTCACGTCATAATCAGCTTTTTAGCGCGTCCATGCGGGTTCGAACCGATTTCTCGAGAGCCGCGTATTCATCCAATGCTGAGCGCGCTGGCTCAAGATGTGCATCAACCGAAGCCACTTTGGTGTCAGAGCTATCGATATCAGAGCTAGACAATTGAGCGAGAGCATTTGGCGGATGCGGAACGTCCTCAGAAGTCGAGGGATTGTAATTGTCATCTGCAGAAGCGCCCGGCTGCGAAAGTGCATGCGCGGGCTCTGCATGCGCAGCTGCGAGCTCCAAATTCGAATTCGAATCCGGCTCCAGCGTCGACTCTAGATCTGCTTCCGGATCGATATCAGGATTACCGCCAGCTGCGGCAGCAGTCCAGAAGTCGAGGGATGCCGCCTCGTCCGCCAATTCCTTCTTCATGCGCTCCACAAGCGACCCGTGGCAAGGGCCCCAGCTCATCGGCGCCCTTGGACCGGCTCGCGAAATTGACATTGATTGCGCTGCAGCTGCAGCTGGTATAGAACACAGGTCGCTCGCTGAAGTGGACAGCGGAGAACATTGGTCGCGCTGCTTCTTCTTTCCGAACAGCGTGCCAATTGTGTCTGAAAACCACGCTCCAGCCTTGGTGATCATTCCGACAATCGGGCTGGAGCTTACGATCGATCCGCGCTTCTGATCATGAGAGGCCTGCGGATGCGCATACGACTGCTCCAACGGAGCGCTGCGCATCAAACTGTGAGCACTTTTAATCAGCGGCCAGTGATCATGATCACTATGAGAGAAAGCTTTATATACGAAGCGTCTTCGAAATTGCACCTTTCTGCGTGCTCGTGGAGCTCGCGATCGAATTCCTCCGATCGCGTACGCGTGTTGGCGCTGCTGCCACTGCAGCTGCGCATGCTGCGACTGCTGCTCGCAGATGCAGTCTCTGGGACGCGTGCGAGGGCGGCGTGCAGCCAGCCATGGGGAGCCTCGAGCTCGATGTATAGATCTGTTTCCTCGCTATTCGCGAAGTGCACCGGAATGAGCGCCTCGTACGCGTCGATGTCCCTGCGCGCAAGCGTACGCAGTTTATGACGGCGAAAGCTTTTTCAATGTTTGTGTCTCAGCTCACTCCGCTGCAAACAGGCAGAAGATAATATAGTCGACCTGCGTCAAAGGTCACGATCAGTCGAGACCGCCCATTTTAAAGCCCGCTCGCGATTGCTTGTTACGTTGTCGCACCTGCTTCGAGTTTGAAGGCACCGATAGCCACGACCGAACGGCAGAGAGCGCTATTCCGCAGGCCTCCTCGTGATCGAATCCGTAAATGCCCGTCGAAATGCAGCAGAATGCCTAGAAGAGACGTCAAAATCGACATGTACAACCTTCATACAATTAAACGTGCGCATGCACAAAGATGACAGACCACGGTGCGAATGTCCTCTTTCTCCGATACAATTCGTAGACAGTTCTCATAGCATCTTCTCAGCACGGCGCCGTCCCCGTCTTGCGGCCCGACAGTGTGGATCACGTACCGTGCAGGAAGATCGTAGCCTGCGGCATGTTTGATTTAGGCCACGATCAACAACGGAGACAGGGGCGTGGGCGCGCCTTTTGTGAGACGGGCGTGGCCGGGCGGGCAGGGCCCGACCCTTCGGCACTCTTCTAGAAGGGCGGGCCCCGCAGCAGCGTGGATCGAGCCGTCCACTGAGGTGAGATATATAATAAGTATAACCTGGTCGCAGTTCTAGCTATAGAAGAAATGATCTGCAACGCGCCTCCTCCGCCTCCTTGCAGGGACTCCTTTGCCGCGTTGACGATCGCATCCACTCGAAGGTTGGTGATGTCGCCGATGTAGAGGGCGATTTTCGCCGCATGTGCAAATATTAATGCCGGTGCAGTGAGTTTGGGAAGGAGATCCACTAAGCGCGAAACGCCATCTGGAGGAGCGGGATGGCTGGAATTGGCTGCGAAATTCGCTATATTGATCAGGCGCAATACTTGCAATGATGGCACGCGATTGCAGAGGCAAATCGCGAGTAAAGGGCACCCAAGTCGAGGTTAGCCGCGGGGGATTCCTGAGAATCCGAAGCTGCCGATTCGGGCGATGAGCGTGCAAATGCAAGCTCCGGGTTCAGCTCTAGATCTCCGGCATCTGTGATCCGGATTCGTTTTCTTCCTCAGCGGCTGATGGGGATGAGGTTTTGCTCACCTTCGTCACCGTCGACGTCTTGATCTCGATCGCATTCCTTGTCCAGATCGGATTCCGCTTCGGATTCGAATTCACAATCGCGCTCGGATGTGGCGGAATAGAACGATTCTGGCGTCTCTGCACTCATGATATCAGGATGTCGGTCGCTCAGTGAAGTGAGCTCGGACCTTCGACCTCCACAGCGTCCACATGTGAATTCGAAGCTGCAGCTGCGAAAACACCGCGATACTCGATATCTTCCACTGCAGCTGTCAATATATAGCGTTATTTAAACGAAAATACGCATGTCTGAATCCTGACATCGGTTGTACATGTGGCGCACCAAACTCCGGTGCCTGTACGTGCACATATGGTGCCTGCTGCAGCTGCAGTGCACGTGCCGCGGTCGCGGGCGCCAGCTGCAGCGCCGAATTCGAGGTGCGCATTTCATGATCACTTGCACGTCCAGGCGTATGATCGAAACTCTGCGGCTCAAGCTGCGCTTGCGCATCTGTGTGCTTTTCATGGGCCGGCTCTTGCGAGCGCTCTTGGGATGCTTGAACAATATTCATAGCTCCAGTATCGGCATCGTCGCCCGAGCGCATCCCTCCGGGAGCCGTCGACGTGCGATGGTCGCTGGTGAACGTGTAGTGCTGCTTCTATTGTACGTCGGATTTGAACAGCTACAGCGGCACGGCCCCTGCACGAGCTATAGTACTCCAGCCAGCTGACTGTGGTTGCAGGCCGCACCTTTAATTTGCAGCTTGCAATTGCCTGCACTGACGCCGTTGTCAGCTTTAATTTCTAGACTCTATATATCTGATCATGACCGCAGCCAGCTGCCTGTGGCTGCACTGCGGCAGGCGCACCTTTGCAGCTTGCAGTTAATTGCCAAGGCCTGCAACCCCACTGCCGCTGTTAACGTCAACGTTGTCGACTTTCTGTACTATCTGAGCATGACCGTCGGACCGCTGTCATGATCGTGACCGTCGGACTGTCAGGACCGCTGTCAGAATTTTGAAGTCGTTCATACGCTACCGCTGTCAGAATTAGAACGTGTAAAGCGCCGCGCAAAATTTCGCTGCGCATGTCAGTCGCAGTCGTCAGCTGCAATAGCAGTAGCTCTACCATAGGACCTGGAACTGGTTCTGCTTCATCTAGCATCGATACCTATAGAACTTCGGAACTTTGGAATAGCCCGGCGGCCTTGAGTCCGGCCGATCGCGAAATCATAGAATAGAACTGGTCTTGTTTCGTGACATTCATGATCAGTTGAATGGATTGATGAAATGCAATTGGAAAAGTGGTTTTTTTGGATCGCGAAATTAAATTTTAAAGTGGATTTCGCACAATTAAATAAAATAATAATAAAAAGTGGTTTTTGAGGCGAGCGGCTACCTGGTCAAATGCGCAGCTGCAGCTCAATTCATGTAGGCTCGAACTACATAACTTAGTAGTAAACCGGCAATGGCAGCTGCTGCTGCCACGTCAGTTTATTCCTATAAACAAGCGAGTCCCTGCGGAGCAGGAGTGGCCTTGGGTCTTGGGGCATCAAGGCGTGAGGGTGGCGCTCTTTGTTTTTAAACGGGGGCCCGCAACGTTAACGTGCATTTATATGCATGCGCATCGTTTCAACGGTTAACGTGCATACCCATACGCGAAAAAATACAAGCGTATATGTACAGCTATCGATATCGCAGCTATACATCGCGATCTATACATATATGATCGATGAAAAACGAAATCAAATTCAAAATCGAAATCCGATGATCTATAGCTATAGCTAGGATGTCGACTCAGTACCAATGTTCGATTTTGAAGCCAAATTAGCGAGCTGTGCAGCATACGCCCTCTGAACACAAGCCTTGAAATGTGCAGAAATTCTAACCTTATGAGCAATCTTGCCCTGATACATCAGAAGAAAGGACTGAAGGGTGAGGCAGAAAAGAGAAGGAGGCGATGTTCTATAGCTATTTGGTGGTACCTGTGCTGACGCATATGCTGCCTTGCAATTAAGCTTAAGATTGCTATACCTTGTTGCACGGGGCGACTTCCACAGGCGTGTCTTTTGCTTCATTTCTAGATCGATATCTCTCTCTCGTGGGACTGGTGCTGGAAGCAAAGGGGATTGCCTCAGAAAAAAGTGCTCATGGAATAAACCGTGGCTGCAATTCCACAGTCCTGTGCGGCCGCCATCGCAGCATTGTCTGTAAAATTAAACGTATTCTGTTAGCTCGAGCTCTGGAATATATATAGAGATCGAGCGAATTTGAAGAGCACCGGAAATAACTCGGTTTGTCATCTTGGTGCCACTCAAAACATATATTCGGAGAATTGTAAATGTCGTTTAGTTTCTTGAAACGATTCTCAGTGATATCCAAAAGCTTCCACGCAGTGCTGATTCTAGACTCACGTTTGCTAACCTCTCGTTGGACAAAAGATGGAGCGCGAGGTTCACCGGATCCGGATCCGGAGCGCATGAATTGCTTGTAATGAATGCACCGGTACAGAGGTCGAAAACGCTCAAGCGCATGATCATGATCAGGGAGTTCTTGGAACGGTTTGTGTGCACGAAGATATGCTATATCCGCGTCAACACCAGTTTTCACAAGCGATATCATCTGCGCCGAGGACGAAACCGATCGTTAATGTAAAAGCAATGGAGTATATAAATTATCATTAAGCTTTTAATTTTTGTACACCTCAGCTTTCAAGGCATCTTTCGTCTCTTGATCCAGTTTCGAGTGTGCATATAGAACGGCCAGCGAAAGACACTTGCTAAAGAATACTCGTTTCTCTAAAATGTCTTGGATTCCATACACTGAACGGCTCTCATTGTGCTTGGTCAAGTAACGGGGGCCATTAGCGCAAAATTTTGCGGCTTGTTGCTTGATTGCATCTATGTGTTGCGGAGACAAACGTATAGTAAATTGAGGCTTCGATCCGCTGTACTCTCTTAAAAGAAGCCACTTTGTGACGGGATCAAGCTCGGAGGTCTTGAATTCATTGCCCTGCAATGCACGTTAATAATGCAATGTAGCGAGTGCAATGGTTAAGCTTGTTACAATTGGAGTTCACACCACTTTAAGTTCTTGTTCGGCTTCTTCAGCGAGCTGCCGAAGAGCAGCGCTTTTCTGGTCACATCCCGTATAGATTCGAGCCACTTCAAGTAGTCCAGTTGTCATCGTGACTGCAATACTGACTGTTTCGCTTTGCGTCAAGTACATGGTCAGCTTAAACACGTGAAAATGAGCTCGAGAACGATTTCAACTGCGAACCTGCACTTCAGCTTTAGCTTGAATTCAGCTGAAGAGCTAGTGTCCTCTGTGTGCACGTCGGCCGAGTGACGCCGTTTCTTCATCTGGGTACTGGCCATGGCCATGGTATAGAGCTTTAGGCGGGCACAGCGCCCGGCGGCCATGTCGGGCTGCAGCGTTGCAGCACCTCTCAGAATGTCCATCGATATCCTGATCGATATCATGATCTCGATCTGGTTCTCCGGGGGCAAGTGCAGCTGCAGGTGCAGCTAGGGCTGGATCTGGCCATGGCTGCGCGAAAACCAATCTTAATTATATAAGTGAGCAAAATATATAAGGACGATATGCAGATAAAAATATATATAACGCGCTAATACTGCAGCTGCAGCTGCGTTATACGAAGGTCGAAAGCACACCTGCACGTGCACAGCTGCAGCTAGCGCTGCAGGCCCGGGGGACGTCGACGTGCACACCGGTACCGAATTCGAACTGGATCCGCGGCCGAAGCTGAGATAATCAATGTCTGCAATCACGCGCGAGCACAAGCGTTAGCAGAACAGACTGTTAACGTTACAATTGCATTGGAGGTAGCGCGTGCGTTGTACCTGCACATGCTTCGGATCCGAATTTGAACCCAGATTGAGATCTAGAGGTGCTGCAATGCTCAAGCTCGAGCTCTTGATCACGATCACGACCATGATCATGCATATGATCATGATCATGATCATGATCATGATCGACGCAGCTGACGTCGACTCCGGATCCAGCTCTGAGCTGCTCTAGATTAAGATCTATCGGAGCTGCAGCTGATCGCACGTGCACACTGCTGCTGATCTCAAGGTGAACATCCCGAACATGGCGATATAAGTGGCATCGTTTACGCGCATGGTGTCCGCAAACACTGCAGCTAAATGCTGCGGCGGACCGTGGTTGCAAGTGGGCGGGCACTGGATGATTTCTCTTTCGACGCTAGATGGGACAGCTGCCTGGGCTGGGCGTCCTCGAGGCATGCTGTGAATATACACGTACAGTCGCGCGAGGCGTCTCCTGCGCTCGGCCCGTCGCGCGCGCGAGGCGCAACGCCGAAGGGCGGGGAGGCGCGCACTTTGCGGGGGAGGGCCGTCGGCGCCGCTGCTCTCCGGTGCCTCCGCCGCGAAGCTTAAGGCGCCGCGATCCGGCCGCGATCCGCCGCGGGGCCGCTAGCGCTGCGCCCGCCTCGTCGCGCGCGCGGGGCGCGGCGCTGAAGCTTAAGCTTAAGGGCAGGGCGGCTATAGCTAGGCGCGCACCAGCTGCAGGTTTCCAGGTTTCCTGCGCTCGCCCCCGCTTGCGCGCGCGAGGCGTTCCGGGCCGGGGCGGCGCAACCGCGCGCGCCCGCAGCCGCGCGCGCACGTATACGTATCTTTCGTGCTACGTATACTCGCGCGCCCGCAGCCGCACGTAGGCTTCGGCCCGCCGCGTCGCTTTCGACTTTTTATAACCGCGCGCGCTAACCGCGCGGGCGATCGCGTGGTGCAGCTCGTGAGAGACCGCCAGCTGTATATATCGATCGTGAGAGCGCCCGAGCTTGGCCAGTGCTGTAGCTCGACGCTCGCGGGTGCGCGCTTTCTGCAGCTGCAGCTGGGAGCTCGAGCCGCGGCCGTGCGCACTGCGCATGCGCAAGCAGCTGCAGCGGGGGCTACGGGAATCGGATGGCGACAGAGCGCCTTCGCTATTTGCTGTCCAATGGGACGTTTCCTTCTGTCTTTTTCTTTCTCTAAAACCTTCGTTCGCGAGCCAGTCTCGGCTTGGAGCCGGGAAGTGAATCCGATTCGTCGGCTTGAATGGAAGCCAGTTTCGGTGCAGTCGTCGAGACCCGGCTTGACGTCTAGCTGACGAATGGGATTTCGATCCCGGCTCCTAGCCGAGACTGGCCAAATTTCGGCGCCATCTCCTGCTTCAGCCTTACATGCGCGAGGTGCGCTTGGAACTAGCCTAGGCTGAAGTTCATGTGCCCCATCTTTTCCAATTTAAGCCGAGTCCAGGGTCTCCTCCCCTCCAGAGATTCAGGGGGGATTTTCATTTCAATTCTGTGTTAGTGCCCGATAACGTTCGAATCAGGCAAAATTAGTATCATTTTCGGAGTCCCAGAGGCCAAAAATGGGGTAGTAGGTCGATTCGTTTGTTCTAAATTTTGATGCGGTGGCAAACGGACAAGATAGGAGCCAACCTAAGGGCCTCTCCTTTCCCCAAGGCCGATATTGTTCCTGTCCGCGCCCGGCGGCCAGCACCAGCACCAGTGAGGTATACGTATGTACGTAATGACGGCAGACGCCGCCAGCAGCAGTCCTTACGCTGCAGTCGTCAGCTTGAGCAGCTTGATATATTTCGGTCGAACTTTAGAGCCCAGTGCGGCCACGGGCACCGCGAAATTGCCATAGGTCGCAGCCCGTCGCAGGATACGTAGCTGTATACTACGGTAGCACGCACGCGAAGACTGAAGCCACAGCCTGCAGTTGTTTGACAGTACTGGAGCAAGCTGAATGTGCGCATGCCGGAAGTACACGTAGTTAGATTCAAATCTTTATTCTTCTGTGCTGCAGTTGATCGTAGCACCAGCAGCCCCCACTGCATACGAAGCTATAGATGGTACAAGGCGGTCGCGGTGCGTTTTAGCTTTGATTCGGATCGCCCCAAGCTATGCCGTCTTTTCTTGGTTTTTGCGTGACGCTTGCGCTGGTCAGGCCGCGGTAGCGGCCACGGCCGTGGCTTGAACGTTGGCCAAGCCTCGGAGCCGCATGCGCAGATGCATGCGCAACGACAAGGGTTGGCACAGCAGCGATTGCTCAGCCTAGACTCCGTGACCAGCAGCAGCAACGGACCGAGTGCTCCGAATGGTCGCGGGGGCTGGGGGCGCGGCCGCGGCCGCGGCCGCGGTCGCGGGGGCCAGCCCGCAGAGACGACGCGAACGGCCCATGGCCAACATGCGCGGGCGGGTAGCTATTCTGACGGACCGGCTCTCGAGCTCGAAGAGGGGCGCTGGTACCGCGGCATCGTGAATCCCTCTGGCAACTGCGTGGAGGTGCCGGTCCGCGGCCGCCATCCTGTCCCGGTGTACTGTGACGGCAGCCACGTTCTCTGCGTCCTGCCTGGAGCGTCGGTGGAAGTGATCGCCCGCGTAAAAGGTGGCGGGAAGTACGCCGTGCGATCGCTGCGCTGGTGTGATGCGGGCAAGCGGGGCCTGTCTCGTGGGGAGCTGCTGCGATTTCTGCGTCAAGTGCGCGACGAAGACGTGAACAAACGCGTGTACCGTATTTGCCAGTGCGCTTCTCACATACTCATCATTCAATTAATATTAATTATGATATGTTCTTATAAGCATGCGCGTGCACAGGTATCCTGATGCCTGGCTTGCGTGCATCAAGGCATCCTCCGACCTTCTTGGCGATGGCGAGACGCGGGATTTAATCCTCGACATCGCCGCCAGCGTTCAGCCTTCTGACCCCACGATCATCCTGCGGGAGCGATCGGTCCAGTTTCTCGGCACGCTCTGCGACCCCGAGTCCGGCTTCTTCTTCAAACTGGCGGCCTCCATGCAGAGCTCCACGCCGACTCGGGTCCTCGTCAAAGCCTGCACTCTGGTGGCCGAGCTCGCCCGCTTCCACCCCGCAGCGCCCAAGCTGTCCCAGCTTCGCCTGGCGCTGCTGTCGTTCAAGGACATCGCCCACGCGCGCGCTTCAGACTCAGAGCTGGTGCGTGATTTGAAATTTTATACGCGATTACTTACTAATCCTTAAATAAACAGGTGGCGGCTGTGGCGGCGGCCGAGGAAGCGTTCCAGCGCGCGCAAGCCAATCCAGAAGCGGCCGTGGCGGAGTCCGTGCGCAGCACGATCCCGCGGGCCGCCAGCTCGCAGATACTCCCCACTCTAGACCGGCTCGTGCTGGGGGAGGCCGCGCTGCCGGTGAACCTCGTCAACGGCCCCTACCGCTCCACCTCCGACTACCTCGCGACTCACTTTCACCTCATCAAAGGTAGCGCTAGCTATAGCCGCTCTAGATCTCCCCCGTGCTTCGAACAATATTAAAAATATTTAATTCTTCTAATCTTGACTCTTTTCCGCCTCGTTTTGAAGAGGACTTCTTCGGCGGTCTCCGAGATGCGATTATAGCGCTTCGCTCGGGCAACCGCGAGCAGATGCGCGGCACGCGCGTCCGCTCCTACGAGCGCGTTTCTTTGACCGGCATTCACCTACTTCCTCACGGCGGCGGTATTGTGCACCGCGTTCGCTTCTCCACTCGCCGAAATATCGACTGGAGCCGCACGAAATGGGTGCGACACCCCCTTGCCTGGTGGCATCTTTTCAGCTTGACGCGCCCGGCAGCTCGTGTACGGCAATCTGGTAGTCTTTTCGTATGACAACTACAGCTCGGCATTTTTCGCGAAGATTGCAAATCGCGACATCGATCTGCTGAGCAAAGGTCTGGTCGACATCCAATTTCAAAGTGTCGCAGAGAGCTCAAGGTGTGAAAGAGCGATCACTATTAATCGCCCCTCGATCCCCTCTCACCCCGATCAGGTTCGAGAGGGCCTCGCAGAACTCGAGCGACCGCCCGGGGCACATGCTCGAGTCCCCTCTTCTGTTCATCGCGTTCGAGCCCATCCTGCAGTCCCTCAAGTCCCTCGATCTCCGCGGCGCGATGCCGTTCAGCGACGACATCGTCTCCCTCCGGCGCGGGCCGTCCCTTGGGTCCACGGCGCCTGCCTACATGACGCCCGCCTCCACCGTCTCCCTCAAAGTCCAGGGCGCCACTGTCGGCCCCTGGGCGGCCGCCGCGGAGGCCTGGCCGCAGCAGGTCGTGGGCCTCTTCAGCCCGCAGCAGTACCGGGCCGTCCGGCTCGCCCTCCGCGACCGGCTCGCCATCATCCAGGTCTGCCGAATTACCTTGCACTTGTCAATTTTTAATTTATCACTGATGCCATCCTGCGCGCATGCGCAATTTCGAAAAAGGGAATGCCGGGCTCGGGCAAATCCACCCTCGCCCGATTCATTATTGAGCTCATTTGCTCATGCTCTACTCGCCCTTCCGGACCTATTCTTCTCATCACATACAAGGTCGGGATCAGTCTTGAACAACCAAATAGTAATGCACTTGGACGTGCTCTGAACTTCTTAATTGTCGATTTGCGTATCGCAGAACCATGCGCTGGATCAGACGCTCGAAAAGTGTTTGCAGTTCACTCCGAATGTCGTGCGCATCGGCGGCGGTGGGAAAATGCCTTCCCCGGTTCGAAAAATTAAAGTTCTCATCGTCCGTCCGCCTTGATCATGAGGTGGCTGACGTATGCGTACGTGCCACGCAGGCTCTCGCGGGCAAAAATCTGAACGACATTTTGTACAAGGACCGGAGATTCATGAACTTCGACCTCATGTAGTCTTTTTTGGTTTTTTATCAACAGCTGCAGATGATTACTGACTATTTCTTGATTTTTAGGGCCATGCGCCGGGAGGAGCGAGACCGCCGGGACGAAGCGGAAGCAGAACTTGCCGTGGCCATCAGCGCCGCCCGCAAGCAGCACTCGAGGGGCTTTCTCGATCGAGCTCTCGAATCGATTCGCCTGTGCGCCCTTTTGTGTTCACTCTTACATCTTCTACACACTGCGGTTAATTACTTCTTCTGTTAATTTTTGATCGTGCGCGCGGTTTGTGCCTGCAGAGTCGCACCTGCGGAGTATCGGAAGTCTATTCTCGGACGCTACCCCGATCTCCTGGACGAGAGGCTCGCGAAGCGCATCGTGCTCAGCTGGATCAACTGCCAGAGCGCTGCGGCAGCTCGCGCGTACGCCAAGCAGCGCGAGCAGCGCGCGGGCGCGGTTGACGACGAGGGCTTCGAGACGGCCGGCACGCGCAGGGCTCGGCGCGAAGCCCGCCGCGCGCAGGAAGGGAGTGCTGAAGCGTCATCGCGACAGCAGAGCGTCCCTCAGGAGCAGCAAGTGCAGCGCGAGCAGCAGGCGCCGGATCTGCCGCAGGACGACATGGAGGACGAGGACGAGGCTGCAGAGGAAGCCGCGGCAGCCGCCAACGAGGACTTCTTCTCCGAGTCCGACTCCGACGACAAGGATTCCCAGGTGCGCGGCAAATACCGCGAATAAGAATTCAATTTACAAACCTCTTTGCGTCATGCACAGGCGGAATCGAATTCAACGTCCGAGGAGGAGGCGCTGAACGAGGACGACGAGGTTTTCGAGGCTGCTGCGCGGCGTTCTGGGGCCGCATCTCGCAACCCGAAGTCTTCGTCAAACGTGCGCACACGCGCATCCAACGTGGTCGAGCTGGACGGCGAGGTCGACGAGGACGCCGGATCCGGCTCAAGCGCCGACGACAGCGCGAGCGACAGCGAAGAAGGTGCGGCTCCTCGCGCGCGATATCGATCGCTCGTGATCTCTGAACGCGCATGCTGATTTATATGCAATGCCCTTTCACACTTCGGCATTCACCAGAATTCATTTTTTCACGTGTGCATAAGGCGTGGTCGCTGTCTTTGAGCGATCGGAAAATACTTCTCACCTCGTGGATGAGGTGCACGTGGAGAAGATTGAATATTAAGCGTTTTCCCTCACGTGTAGGGACGTTTATTTTCGTTGCAGTCAGCGGGAGAAAGACGTGCGTGAAGCCGAAAACAGTGCCAAGGAGACATATCAGAACGTCTGCCGGGGGTACAAGCAGCTGGAGCACATGGCCAAGCTCGACGTTCTCAAAAAAGCGGACGTCATTGGCGTCACGACCACCGGCTGCTGTATTCACGCGGTTCGATCTCGCACCTCGCGTTTGACTGTACATGTGTCAGGCTGATCATAATCATTAATATTTATTTTCTAATTTTCTTTGCGAAGGACCTGCTTCACCACCTGAAGCCCGCCGTGGTCGTCTGCGAGGAGGCGGCGGAGATCCTGGAGGGGCAGCTGGTCGCGGCCCTCACGGCGTCCACGCAGCACCTCGTCCTCGTCGGAGACGACGAGCAGGTGCTCACCAGTTCTAGGGCATCGAATGTTACAACTTATTTTCGAGTTTCGTTCCTTCGCGTCTGCAGCTCCAGCCGGCGGTGGAGCGCTACCAGCTGGCCGTGCGGCACCGCCTGGACGTCTCCATGTTCCAGCGCCTGAAGCAGAACGGCCACGAGCAAGTGATCCTCACCCAGCAGCGCCGGATGCGGCCCGAGATCTCTGAGCTCGTCCGGCCGATCTACCCCGACCTCACGAACAACACGCACGTTCTCTCGTGAGCCACGCCTTGTAATTGACGTTCATCCAAACTATCGCCTATGTGGTACCGGCCGATCCTGGATATATAACGTCCGGTTCCATTACAATTCTCGCGCCGTACGCAGGGCAGGTGCCATCTTTCCTTCTCCACTTCGGCGTTATTTAATATTTGAATCGGTGATACGTAGGTCCGTCTCCTGCGGAAGATGTGCCTTCAGCAGAGCGACAAGAACTTCAATTTGAGCGGAATCAACACGTCTACGGTTGATCGGTGAGTGGAGAATCAATTTAATATGGGGTTTTCAAAACTAATTTGAACGCATGCATGCAGGTACCAGGGCGACGAGAACGACGTTGTGCTCCTTTCGCTCACTCGCAGCAACTCGAAGCACGTCATCGGCTTTCTCTCGCGCCGGAACCGTGCCAACGTCGCCCTCTCCCGCGCCCGCAAGCTTCTCTACATTTTCGGCGACTCGTCCAATCTGCTGGCTGCGTCGGAGGCACCATCATCCGCACCAGCGAATTCGAGCAATCCCGGACGGCAGTTCTGGAAGGAGACTATTGATTCTCTGCGATCCAAGGGCTGGATCGGCCCCAACATCCCGCTGCGCTGTCCTCGTCATGCTGACTCGCAAATCCTGGTGTGTGGGCGCTACGAGATGTTTACGCACGGTTCTCAAAAAATCGAAGCTACAATAATGACACTAATTCGCAGGCGAACAGTGCGGCCGATGTACTTCGTGCCGCGTCTGGCAACAACCTCTGCAAGCAAATCTGCAGCCAGCCGCTCCCCTGTGGCCACCCGTGCCCGCACTTGTGCCACTCCGGAGAGAGCCTGCACAAGAGCACGGCCTGCAAGCAGCTGGTCTCGAAGTCATTCGGCGACTGCAAACACTCGGTGGAGCTGGCGTGCCACGTCCTCACCAGAACGCCAAATATGCCTTGCCCCGTCACGGTCGAGAAGTCTCTCAGCTGCGGCCACACTGTTAAAGCTGCGTGCTCGACTCCGCTCGTCTTCATAGCTTGCAACGAGCTTGTCGAACGCCGCCTTGCGTGCGGCCACGCTTCGCTGCTCCAGTGCTCAGTCGACCCGGCAACTGCCAAGTGCAAGACACGTGTAACGCGGACGCTCAGCTGTGCCCACGAAGCTCAAGTATTCTGCAGCACACCTGTGGCCAGCATCGTGTGCAACACTCCCGTCCTCAACGTTCTTCTCCCTTGTGGACATCTCGCCAAGAGCAAGCCCTGCAGCCAAAGCCCCGAAGCGGTCCGCTGCACGTCCCCAGGCACCTTCCCTTGCGGACACCCGTCAAGAGAGCCCTGCTGGCTGGTCCGCAGCGGCAAAGTGGAGTGCGGGACAGAGGTGGTGCGGGCTCTGGCGTGCGGGCATGATGCCCACATGAAGTGCAAGGATCCCGTCACGGCTTTCGTTTGTTCAATCCCCGTCGAGAAGACGTTGCCGTGCAAGCATTCGGCTCCCGGGCTCTGCCATCAGCAGCCGTCCGACATTCGCTGCCCTGTTCAGCGGGTCACAAAAATGCTCCCGTGCAAGCACAGCGCGGAGGTTGCATGTGCGACACCGGTTGAGAAGGTCGCCTGCAAGGTTATGGTCCCTGACAAACTACTGCCGTGTAGTCACAAGGTATGCGCAATAAATTTCCGCAAGGGCGCGTGTCTCCACCGACAGATCTAATTCGCCATCGTGCGCAGGCACCCGCCGAATGCGGCGCAAGGGCCGCAACGATCGACTGCCCGTTCATCTGCGACAGGAAGCTTCCGTGCGGGCACCCGTGCACCTGCGGGCGGCCCTGCAAGCAGCACGACAGCGTCAAGTGCCGCCCGTGCGACAAGCTGCGGAGGGAGACTCGCAAGGAGCTGATGAGGAACGCCAAGCGCCAGCACGATCTAGTCACCGCCGGCAACGCGTTCAGCCTGCTGCCCATCACGGAGGCGTCCCACGCGAGCGACTGGAACAAGGCCAAGGTAGACTCGCGTATGAATGCTATTGCAATTCAGCGATTTGGTCCTTGATTCATTGTCTGAACGCAACGAACAGGATTTTGTGGAACGTCTCACACAGACTGCGCACAAGGTCAAGTTCAAGGTCGTGGCGATCAATAAGATCGTCAACCCCATGCTCGAAATGCAGTTCTTCAAACGGTGAGTGTTACGTATATATATACAAGAATCGTATCGGTTGCAATTGAGTTAATTTGTCCGCCCACATAGACGCGCCAACCTCGTGGATCCAGTGAAAGAGCTCGAGCTGAAGTTCCACGGGACGAAGCCGGAGAACATCGACGTCATTGCGCGGAATGGGTTCAAGCTCCCTCCGCCTTCGAAGCACAACATGTACGGGCAGGTAAATGCCTCGTGATTCTTAATCATTCGCCGCGCTTCCTCTGACCCTGACCGTCTAATTATAATTTATTGTATTGTACCACAGGGGATCTACTTCGCCACAGACGCGAGCAAGAGCAACCTCTACGTTCATGCGCACGGCCCTTCAGCCTCGGGATCAATGCGAAAGCGCATGTTCCTGTGCTTGGTGGCGGTCGGCAAGGTACGGATCCTCCTCACATATTTAATCTCTTCGTCGCGAATATGCCGAGCGCATTTTTGTTTTGTGTGCAGATGTGGACAGTGCGCTCGGCGATGAACCACCTGACGCCGAAGCAAGTTTTCCAAAACGGCTACGACTCGGTGCACGCTCCGCGAAACTCCAAGGTGCGACGTCGACTGGAATGGATATGCCAAATTAAAAGCCTTTCAAGATAGCGCATGCTCATAGCAGAATGCGCAGGAAACTCAAGGCGTTTTGTTTGACGAGTACATAGTGTACCACGAACATCAGGTCAGCATTGCTCATGATCAATTGCAAGCTTATAATGTAATCAAGCTCATAATGCTATTCTTGCGCCTGCACAGGCCCTGCCGTACTACATTGTGGAGTACGAGGAGTACCAAGCTTGAGTGTGAAGAGTGGGAATGTAGGACGTGAATAATGCGTATGCCTGCACAATCGAACTATACTATAATCGAACTGGCCAGCAACGAACTTTCTTGTTGATGTAAGAAGCTGAAATATTAATATCCACAGCTATCGCCAGCACTGAGTTATCAGTCGTCCATGAACATATTTTTAAATGTGTGATAATAAGCACAATCTGTTGGCCTTTATTCCCCGATGGTATTATATAAATATAATGTCACCTCTCTCCTTATAAACTCGCCACTGCGGCTCCCGAGGCCTTATAATTAGATACGAGACGTGGAATTTACAGAGATAGTCGGATCCAGGCAGAGCCCGCCGAAAAGCACATCTTGTCCACCGCCAGACCTCGCAGTTCGGGACATCCCGACGAACACATGCTAAAGCAACTCGGATGCACTTCCGCAGGTGGGATCGAAGGCGCCTTCGTTGTGATTGCAATTAGAGCAATGTGCACGCGGCCGGGCAGCTTTTCGGCGATCGTGTTCTTTGTCGTTCCGGACCCGTAAGCTATATATTGTAAAGCTACGGAAGCGTGATGAGGAAGCGCGGCACACATCCGGCGGTGTTGGGAATTACGTAATATCGCTGCGAAGACACGTAGATGCTGTCTTTGCCTGAGGCCGAGACCGAATTGCGATCAGCTTGGTGCATATTCCGAATCATAATGTAATCAGTGAAAACAATACCGACCTTCGGCTCCGATAAGGACGTTGCACAGAAAGATGTGCTTGGGTCCCACGCTTGCACCAAACTTGGCCGCGTACGAAACGGCGACGTTTGGGTCGCGGGCAAAGTAGGTCCCCCTTCCGTACGCGTTGTTGGTCTGGTGCGAGGCGGAGAAGCCGTTCTGGACGATCGACGCCACGTTCGCCTGCGGCGTGCCGTGGAAACCCCAGATCTCATCCGGATCGTGCCCTGGAAAAGTAGTCATGTAGATTAGACAGCACTCTTGACAGCCAATATAAATTGGGCACCGAGAGATTGCGCGATCTCGTGTCTCCTCTTCTTGAACGCTGCCTCCAGCGCATCGTTGCAAACCTGTCAGACGTCGACGCAACACATCGCTGCTGGTTAAAAAGTGTACTTAATTATAAATTCTGCAACGTCTTAACAACACGCGCCTTTTCCACCTTCGTGAACGATGGGTTGGCCGAAGGCTGAGCGGGTCGCATAGGCACAATAAATCCAGAACCAGAACTGCCGCCAGCAGCTGCTTGATTAACCCATATTTTGAGCACAATACCACGAATAGCCTCCGGGCAGCGGATAAGCTGCGGCTTCGTTTTCTCTGTGAGATCCGGTGCGCTTCATAATCAGTAAATACACCGTGAATTCGAGCATCACCCACATCGACATGGTGACGCACTAACATCTTCACTTTGAATGACAATGGCGGCGCGGGTGTCGGACGGCTTGGGAACGTGCTGCTTGCGGCAGTCTGTATCCGGACAGCTCTTCGTTCGTTGGAACACTTCACACGCTGATTGCATGAGGGCGATAATAAATAAATACAACGATCGTGAGGACAGCCGCTGAAGAGTTTGATTGACTCACTTGTTGGGAGCATGTCGTCGAAGGGGCAGAGGTAGAAGCAGTTCTGCGGCTGCTTTCGGAGGGCGAGCATCTTCTCCGCGTCCGCGTCGCGGCACTTCGCGGGGTCGTACGTCGCCCAGGCCTTCTCGTGGTCCCTGTTCGCGGGGTTCGGGTGCTGGTGCCGGCAGCGCGGACGGCAGCAGCCTTTCGTGCCATCTGCGCAGCAAAGTGATGTGAAGTAAATTACATCGTGCGATGTGTATATTACCTGGCTGAACGCGCTCCAGGTCGGGGCAGCGAAGCCGGGACTGAGGATGCGTGGACTCGAGTGAACGCGTCTCCTCTTTGCTCGCGCCCTTTCTCTTGAGCTTCACGTGCGGCCAGTAGTGACACCAGCCGCTCTCCTCCAGATTCCTGCACAGCCGTGGTACCGGTGATGACTTGGGTCCAGATCTAGACGTCGATGGATGCGACTTCGAATTTGAGGAGCGCTGGATTGAAGAGGTCTCGTTGTCAACATCGGACTCTAGATCTGATGTCGATCGCTAAACATTTCAGATCGCGGCTCGTGCAAGGAAACAACTTGAACAAATAAGAACGCGCCTTCGGATTCAGAAGCAGAATTGAAGGACGATTGTTCAAAATCGTTTTCAGCAGCGGCTTTGCAATTGCCAGTTCGGGTGCCCTCTCCCGCCTCTGCAAGTAGCTCTTCAAACAAATCTCGATAACGCGTATGCGAATGCGGCTGATAGCTTGATGTGCTTGCGCTGGCCATGGGGGCATCGGAGCCTGAGCTCGAGCTAGATGCAAGCAGCTGCAGCTGCCTGGGTGCGGGCTGCACATGCGCTGTCGAGTCGGTTCTAAATCTTGCTGCGCCACATCGCCCGCACACAAAACTCTTTGGACTTTCGTTGGTGCCGCAAGATCTGTTATTGTACGCAATCACTTCATTAGTGATATCGAAGCCTCATATCCATCTTCTTATATTAATTGCTGCAGGATACCTAATTATTTCACCGCGTTCCGGTCGTGCCGCGCGGCCGCGCACCTGCACATGTACAGCCAGTGGCGATCTTCGTCGCCGTGAGCGAAGGAGCAGGAGTCTCGATAGCAGACGCCTTTCGCCATAAAGGGCCAGCACAGCTCCGTTTTGAATTTCGCCGGTCGAATAAAAGCGGCTCTAGATCTGGCACGAGTCTTGTCGCGATCGCTCCTCTTCCCAGGACTTCGACTTCGAGCAGGAACCTGCAGACGAGATATCTACTTTAGTAATAGCCTTAGCGGCCATTTTTAAATAGATAATAATAGCCGGTACATGTGCAAGAGCAGGGATCGAGGGAAGATCGCGAGTTCCTGGCCATGGCTCGTTGCTCGCGCCTACTTCGTAGTCTCTATCGTAGACGTGTCTTACAATCCGAGACACCTGGGCGCCGTCTAGGCGCAATATTCCTCAGTCCCAGAAGCAAATTTGACGCACACTTAGCTTGGAAGTAAAATGCGCACCGAGCGAATCCGCGAACTGGAGAATAAGGCTGACTTCGGCGGTGTCTCGATCGGCGCCTCCCTTTCGCAGCTCGTCAGCGGCGCGGGCCAGCATGGCCACGTTGACTCGATCACTGCTTCGCTGCCCTTCAGAGGCCATCGACATCCTAATCGAGAGGCGCGCTGCTCTCGACGTGCACTGAGTGCGTCGCATAAATTAGCACGAAGCAAACGCTTATAATCAAGCCCCAGCTGCGGGCCGCGCACCTACGCGCGTGCGCTGAGCGCTGAGCGCGGGCGCCGGTCGCGGCGCGGCCCTCCAGAAGGTAATTGCAAGTTATATAAACCTTGTTTACGCCCGGCCGAAATTTGACCGGACTGCAGCTGGAAGGCAGATCTAGGCTGCCGCAGTCGCTCTAGATCTGCTGCTTGACCGGACTGCCGCAGTGCGCATGCAGCTGGCAGGCGCTTAGCAATAGAGGCCCGGCCCGCGGACTGCAGCTGGCATGGGTGCCCGCGGGCCGGGCCTCTGCTGCTGGCTGGGCCTGGCTGGCTGGACTAGCGGCGTCTAGCGCTTGGATGTAGTTTTTTTTGATCGCTTTCAATGATTCAGAGATGTCGACCATGAATCAGAAAGTGGTTTTCGATTATATATCGATTGATTTTCTTGCTTGGTCTCGAGCAGTCAAGCTGCGCTGCAAATTCTAAGCATGCAATCTCGGCGCTAAAGCTAGCGCTGCAGCTGCGAGAACCGCTAGCGTGCGGTCAGTCGCCTGGCAGCGGTCAGCTGCTAGGTCCAGGGCACACGCGCGCCCTGAGAGCCGAACTTCGGAAGATGCCGGCCTCGGCTGCAGGTGCAATGGACAATAGCTGCTTCATTGCGGGGGAGCCCGTCTCAGAAGTACCGGTCTACGACGGGTGCGCGCCTGCGTTGCTCTACGCCTGGTCTACATAATCATAAACAAATTTCCATGCGATCGAAAGAAGCTTAAGCAATTGAAAGCGCAGACCGTGGCCAGCGGCATATTATGCGCTGGCGGGCGCCGCGCTCGGGGATGCCCTCGGGGCGCAGTTCGAGTACGAGCGGCCGGAGCGGGTGCGCGGCATGTGGCCGGGGCGGAAGTGTCCCCGCGCGCCCTGCGGCCTCGTGTGGACGGACGACACGCAAATGAACCTCTCCGTCATCCACTGCTATCTCGCGTGCGCTTCCGCGCGCCAATGTTATTAATCTGGATGCACGTGCGCTTCCGCGCGCGAACCTGCACGTGCGATATGCGCAGAAGAGATCATCAGCTGCGAGGATCTAATAAATTTAAATTAAAAAATTGATCGCAGGCGCGGCTCGCTGGACGTGGCGTACCTGAAGCGCCTCTGGCTCGCCCTGGCAGGCGCTCGCTGGTTCGAGGAGGCCGGCGAGTTCCAAGGTGCCTGAGTGCAAGTCGAATATATGAAATCGAATTTATAGTTCTAACTATCCGCTGTCAACATGCAGGCAAGCACCAGCTTGGGGGGTTTCGCGGGACAGGGGCGAATTTCCGAGAGACCGTTCGACTGCTCGAGGCCGATCCCGACCGCGATGCGAGTAGCGACACGTGCGTTCTGCGTTAATTCGCGCGCCGAGCCTCAGGACCTCGCACTTTTATTACATTAGGCAAGCGCTCGCAAAGAGAGATTTATTGCAGCCGTCTGCAGGGCGGGGAACGGGGCTGTCATGCGCAGCGTCGCCATCGCCGTGGCGGCCTGGCGGGAGCGTGACAGGGTCCGCTCGGTTTGCATTGTAAACATAAAATTAATTCGCGTTTGAATTGCTTCGCTGTGTCGAATCCGTTCATTTAATCCACATCGCCAGGAGCGGCGGGCGGAGGCCCTCTGCGAGGACGTGCTCCGCTGCGGCCGCGTGACGCACCACGCGCCCCTGGGCGTCGTACCCGCCTTCGCCTACGCGTACCTGCTCATGCAGGTTCGAATTCGCGCTCAATCCTCAAGCCGCCACTGCAGCGCTGCGCATGCGGTAAAATTAATTTCGCACTCGTCGCACGTGGCCGCAGTGGATCGGGCCCCCGCCGCCGCCGGACGGAGCCAGAGCCTCGAGCCAGAAACTCTTTTCGGAGCGGGATATTGCCGAGCAGCTGCAGGAGCTCGCTGACCAAACCAGGAAGGTGCGAGCGATTGTGTATTACATGCACGCTTATTTGTATAAATTAGACGAACGCGCGAGGGACGCAGGTGGAGAAGAAAGTGTTCGCCAGCGCGTGGTTCCGGAGGCGGGCGGGCTTCGCCCCGAAAGAGGAGCACCTCGTCTCCAAGTGCCTCCGCAAGTCCGCCCCGCAGAGCCCGAGAGCTACGAGCGTCTTAGGCCCCAGCTTCTAGATCTTGGAGTCTTCTAGCTTGTGCTCAGCGCCGGCATGCGTGCGCCCAGGCTCGCGGAAGTGGACTGGCGCCGCGGCTCGCCGGAGGCCGCCCTCGCGCGGGCCTCCCGCATGATCATCGCGTTCTGGCAGCCCCACGCGAAGCGCGAGGTGCGCATGCCGCAAAAACAAACAAGCGCAAAACGCGCAATCGACGCGAAGTTCGAATTCGTTTAACGTAGTTCTCTGCCAGGTGGAGGGCTTGAACGCGTGCTTCGGGCCCGTGTCGGCCTGCGGGGCGATCATGGCGGGCCTGCTGCTGCGAGGCTCGCAGCCCCTCGGGGCCTTGCAGGTCCGCCCGCGATACGCTTTCTGCAGATTTTGTTACGGCAGGGGTGATTCCCTAGCCTAATCCGGCGCCGAGCTAGTCTGAGACGCCGAGGATTCTCGCCTTTCGTGACAATTTCGCACGCGAAACTAAATAAATGCAGCACGTCTACCGCTACGGGGAAGATACCGACACGACGGGCGCCCTCGTCGGTCCGCGCATCCTCCGCCGCCTTTAGTCTGCCTTTGCGCAGCGAGCCGCCGAGTCGCTAACGTTAAGTTGCGCGCGGCGCTTTGCGGCGGCAGGCGCGCTGCTCGGGGCGCGCCACGGGAGGCTCCGAGATCTAGAGGGGCGCGCAAGCGCAGCTGCAGGCCGCGGGCTCCAGAGGGATCCAGAGGGCGACTTCGGCCCGCAGGCGAGTCAGCTCACGGCTTGTATATTGAAAATTTAAAGCCATCATGGCATCGGCATCGATATCATCGTTTAATTTTGGTGAACCTCTTCGAATTCCGCGCGGCAGGTGCTGGGCCACACCGCGTGCGGCGCGGACCTCGCGGGGGTCTTCGCCCGCTTCGTGGTGCGCGTCGCCCGCGGGCGGTTGCGATCGCGCGGCGGGCTCGCGATTGGGCGCGCGGCGGCGGTGGCCGCCGACGAGGGTGGCGATCGCGAGCTCGCGGTCGAGGTCGAGGCCGAGGCCGAGCTCGATGAGGAGCGCGCGTTTCTCGCGCTGGAGGAGCGCGTCGCGCGCGAGCTCCTCGCGCTGCCGCCGGGGCGCCGGCCCTCCCACTACCGCCCCGCCCGCTCCCTCGCGCCCGCCGAGTACGAAGCCTCCAAAGCAGCCAATCCATGTTCCAGAATTATCCTCAAGGTCTCCCAGGATCAAGGCGGAGCTGGAGCGGAGGCTGGAGGCGGAGCTACAGCTCGAGCTCGCGGCGTTGGACGAGGACGGGGCGCGGGGGCTCTACGGCCGCTTCTTCGCCGCCGACCGCAACGTCGCCCTCGCCGCCCGCCTCCCCGGTGCACGCGCCTGCCGCCCCGCCCCGCCCCATGGGGCCGGGCCTAGGCCCGGGCCGCCTCGAGCACCAAGTCCTCAGCTGGAATCAATTAGAACGCGAACCTAATAAATTACTCGCAGCGGAGGAGCGGCAGAATCTTTTCCTTCGCCGTGTGCGACCGTTCGTTGCGAGTTTTCAAGGCCTAAGCGAATGATCGCGCGCGAGAAGCTCGCACACGCAACACATCCGATCGCGATCCGCCACCCGATTCTGATAAAATTGTGATCACCCAGGCCGCGGCCTTCCTGTCTCCCCTGGCATTGTAAAAGAAGTCCTCTTCGATTCCTTCGAGCTCGAGTATGATGATGTGACCCAGTGGCTCTCTGTCTCGACTTGCCGCGGGACTCCGGGAGGTTTTGTAGAGAGAACAAAGAGGGGGGCTTAGCTAACGGACTGGGAGCACAACTCGGAAAGAAACCCGGCTCGTCGTAATTATAACTCGGAAAGAAATGCACTGGGGGTTGTATTCAAAGCTCGACATAGTAATTGCAGTGAGACACAATGGTAGCTGCAATGCTTATATCTCGAAGGAAGGAGGAAGGAAAGAGGGATACAGACTGTAAAGGAGGGGTACATAGGTACAGAGTGCATCTGCACATAGGGTGCAGAGGAGTACAGGTGTATAGTTAATATTGCTGAAAACTAACCTGCATGACTTGCACTGGAAGAGGAGTGCTGAAGCGCCCGTAGCGGGGAACAGCGGCCTCGCACGACCTCCCAATGCTCTCAAGACGGGCGCAGGGCCTCGGTCCCCGCGCGCAGCGCAGCAGGGCCGGCGCTCACGCCCGCCCGCCCCCGGCGCCCCGCTCCCCGCCGGCGGCGGGGGCGAGGGCGCGGCGCTGGGCGGCGGCCTCGGGCCCGTGGCGGGGCCCCTGCCAGCGCGCGGGGCCCCGCAGCCGGCCGCGGGGCAGCGCGGCGGGGCGCTGCCGGCGGCCCGCGCGAGCTCGCGCACGCAGCGCAGGCAGTGGTCCCAGTGCCCTGCCCCCGCCCCCGTGAGCCCCCGCCCGCCGGCGCGTGCCCCGCGGGGCCGGGGGCGCACCGCAGGGGAGGAAGAGGACCTGCGCGTCGCGGGGCGCGGGCCGCCGCAGCGCGCGGCAGCGCACGCACCGCTCCGGCGCATGGTACTCCTCCTCCCCCGCCACCTGCCGCCCCGTCGGCGCTGGGGCGCGGGGCCGGGGGCGGGGGCGGGGGCGGGCCTGCTGCCAGGAGTGGACGGGGGCGCGGCACCAGGGGCAGTGCGCGCCGAAGTCCTTGAAGTACGTGCCCCGCATCGTCCGCACGCAGCCCAGGCACGCCCGCTGGTGCCCTGCCGCCCCGTCAGGACCCGCGCAGGCGGAGGCCGCGGGGCGGGGCGGACCGCAGGGCTCGAAGCGGACGGTGGCGACCTTGCTGAGGCAGACGGAGCACTCCCGCACGCCGTACCCCTCCGGCTCGTCCGACGAGTCGTACCCCTCCTCCTCCTCCGCCGTCTCCTCCTCCGGGGCCGGCGGCGGGGCCGGCGGGGCGGAGGGCGGGGCCGGCGGGGGGACCGGCTGCAAAGCCGCGGGCGGGGCGGGCTGCAGGGCGGGCTGCGGGGCGGGCTGCGGGGCGGGAGGCGCCGAGTCCTCCGGGCGCATCGGCGGGGCTGGCGGAGGGGCGACGGAGCAGGCGGGGGGAGCGGCGGGGCCGGCTGAGCTTGAGAGGTCGCTGACAAAGAGGCCGGTGGTGGGGTGAGGGGCGCCGGAGGAAGCGACGGCGGCACCGGCAGCGCTGCTGGAATTGGGGCTGGCCGCGGGGCGAAGTGCGGGCCTCCGGGCGGGCGGTACGGGCGTGGGGCGGGCGCGGGGCCGCCCGGCGGCAGGTATGGGCGCGTGGGGCCGCCAGGCGGCAGGTAGGGCCGCGCGGGGCGCGCGGCAGCGGGCGCGGGTTCGACAGAGGCGGGCGGCTGCGGCTGGGGCTCAGCGGCGGGCGGAGGGGGCCTTGAGGCGACCGCGACGCCGAAGCCCGCCTCGTAGCCCGGCGGCGGCCCCAGGGCGGGGTCGAGTGCGGGCCGGTGATCGCAGGAGGGAGCCGCAGCTGGCGAGGATGCAGGAGGCTCATGTGAGGGAGGGGGGATCCGGAGCGGATCAGAGCGGATCGATAGATGAACAGGCGAGCCGTGGGAGGGACCCGCGGCAGGGGGCGCGGCGGCGGCGGGCTCCGGGGGATAAGGCAGCGGGACCGGCGGTTTTGGAGCGGGGACGAAAACTGGAGCGTCGGGGCGGAGGGCGGGGCGGGGCGGATCGGCCTCGGGCGCAGTTAATATTCCGGCGTGGGGCTGCGGGCCCGGGGCCGGCGGCTTGGGGGCCGGGAGAAAGGCCGGGGCGTCAGGCCGCAGCGCGGGGCGGGCCGCGGCGGGAGGCGCGTCGACCGAACTCCGTGCGACCGAAGCGGAAGGGGCAAGAGAGGGGAAAGCAGGGATGGCCGCCGGAGGCAGGCTGCGCGACGGTCAGCGAATGCAGTGGAACGAGGCGGGGCGGGCGGAAGCGTACCGGGCGCGCTGGGCGGCGCGGCGGCGGTGCCCCTCGCTCTCGACGTGCTGCCCCCCCCCGCGGTGAAGGTGCGTTCCGGGCCGAAGGGGGCGGGGGGCGGCGGGGGGCGCACCTGCGCGAGCTGCGCGGCGCTGTTGAACTGCTTGTTGCAGAGCTCGCACGTCCCTGCAGCGGCTGCGCCTGCGGTACGCGCGCCGCCGCCGCCCCTCCGCGCGGCTCCGCAGCTGCGGCTGGTATTGCCACTGCCCGCGGGACCGGCCGCTCTGCAGGCGGCGGAGGCGGCGGCGGGGCTGGCGCCAGCACGTTGCCGGGGGCGGGCTCCGGCTCCGGCTCGCAGGGCGGGGCGGGGGCGGCGGGGCGGGGCCGGTGGCGGCGGCGGGGCTCGCCGGGGCGGCGGACCTCCGAGTCCTCGACGGCGCCCCCGCAGCCGGCGGCGGGGCACGGCACGCCGGCCACCCGCCGGCCCCGGTCCCGCTTGAACCGGTTCCTGCGCGCCGGTCTCAGGGGGCGGCGGGGCGGGTGGCGGGGGGCGGGGCGGGCCAGCAGCTCTTGTGCATCGCGGCGGCGCGGCAGTCGCGGGAGCAGAGCACCTCGACGAACCTGCGGCCGCGTTGGAGGCGGCGCGGGGGGCGGCGCAGGCCGGGGGGCCGGGGTTTGGCGCACTCTTCGGAGGGGCGGATCGCCTGCCCGCAGTCCGCCTCGCAGCAGACCAGCGGTCCCATCGTCAGCTCGGGCTCCGGAGATCTCGATTTAGATGATTCCGGCTTCGCAGCGTTCGGCGCTGTGGCCGCTTCCGAAGTCGCCTTGGCAGCTTGTGATTGCGCCTGTGCCTGTAGCTCAAGTTTCATCTGCGCCCGCGCTGCGGCCGCCCGCTCCTCCTCTGCCGCCCGCGCGGCCGCCTCGCGCCGCGCCTCCTCCGCCCGCCGCCGCCGCTCCTCCTCTGCCTCGCGCGCCGCCCGCTCCCGCTCCTCCCGCCGCCGCCGCCGCTCGAGCATCTGCTCGACGATTGCGCCCGTCTTGCTCTTCGCCTGCCCGCTCTTCGCCTGGGCCGCTGCGCTCGTGCCTTTCCCTTTCGCCCCTGCCGTCGCACGCGCCTTCGCTGCTGTTGAACCGGCCGCAGTTGCGGTCGTCCGGCCGCCGTCTTCCCCTGGTGCTGATGCGGCGGCATTCCCGGAAGTACTTGCCGCAGTTGCCGCTGTCTCGTCTGTCGCCAGTACGCCTCCGGATCCGCCGTCCCTTGAAGAACTTGAGGCACTAGTACTGGCGCCGTCTGCTAGCGCTGTACACGGTGTCGCCATGGCCTTGGGCTTGTCAAGCAGGGCGTCGACTATCTCACCGACGACCGAGGACAGCATCACACCCACAACGCTCCACTCATCGCGCATGCGGGATATAGCGTCTGGGCGCGAATTCGGAGTCGCGCGAGCGACAGGGCACGTCCTTCGATTAGCAAGCGCGCTTCGATTCCGACGGCGCGCACCGGTTATGGAACTCGCTTCGACACCCACAAGAGCGAGAGGATTTCGAAGAAGTTCGATAACGTTCAAAGGGCCGGCGTTGACGTCCGGCCTAGGGGCACCCAGGCCTGCGCGTAGGAAGGTCGCGAGCTGTGTGCGAGGGGAAATCGAAGAGCGCAGATCGAGAGCAAACCTGCGGGTTGAAGGATGATCATCGGGTTAAAAGTAAAACCTGGCAGAAGCACATCGTAAATCCAGCGAAGCATCAGCAGGAGTTTCCCGACTGTCTCCGGCACAAATTCTGGGGCCAGCTGGCCGATTGTAATTATCACTTCGCCTGCAAACGTACAATTACCATGGCAGATATCGATCATGGTTATTTTCACTCATGATCACATTAGGGCGACATACCTGCATGCAACAAGGCGAAAGAGTCCACACCGATATCTGGGAATTCGACTCTGCCGAGGGTCCAGATAAGACCGCCATGCACACGATCACCTGTACAATAATTGTGACCAATGCGTGCGTTTTCTTCCAACAGAAAACAGCACAACTAGATTGAAACGCACCGTGTGATCCGTGGTACAGAACCGAGGAAGGTTGGCTCAGATGAGCTTTGACGAACATGTAGCCATTGAATGCGATCAAGTACTTGGGCCCGAGCTTTTGCATTGCAGCCCACGCCGCATCCAAGCACTCTTGGACCACGGTGCAGCGTTCTTCGGAGCACCGGCCGCGGTAGCCCACGATGGCGTCGACGACGAACGACGACACCTCCGCGGGACCTGAAAGCGCGCGGTGGAGAAGTCAAACCTCTGACAGAAGCACGAGCGGCGGCAGGCACTTGCACACCGCCGTCGGGCGGCTCAACCGTCCGAGCTCGTCCGCAGACCACGATGGGTTCCCCGCGGAATTCCGGGTGCGCCCGCTCGTACATCCCGCGGAGCTGCGAATAGAC
Organism: Cyanophora paradoxa; assembly: GCA_004431415.1. Classification (NCBI taxonomy): domain Eukaryota; class Glaucocystophyceae; order Cyanophorales; family Cyanophoraceae; genus Cyanophora; species Cyanophora paradoxa. The sequence continues at coordinate 98,065 of QPMI01000645.1, forward strand.
ACCGGGGTCTTGGCGCAGGGCACCGAACTCGAGCTCGAGATCCACGACCAGGACGTCGGGGGAGGCCCCTGCGCTTCCATGACTCTTCCGAGTCGAAAAGACCAAAGGAGAGGCACCAGGGAAAATCGGAGGGATCACAGTCCAGCGCGCCCCCTCGGATGCCCGCGAGCCTGCAGTGGATGGTTTCCAGCGAAGAGATGTGAGCTCACGAGTACGTATACAGAACAAGCCGAGCAGCAGAGCGTGTGACGCACCGATGACGCTTTTGGCGGCCTGCACGGCGGCCTCCCGCGCGGCCGCGGGGTCAACGTCGCCAGCCTTGCCATGAGAATGATCGGAGCTGCCGCCAGCACCGGCACCGGTCGCGGGTTCCGGCCGATCTGGGCCCGCGGCCGCTTCCGGGAGATCCACGGCTGTGATGAGCCGCTCTGCGGTCTCTGAATAAGAACATAGAGTCTTCGTGCTCAAATTCGACAGCTTGAACCTTCGGATCCGTTGTCGCAGGTCACAATCAGCCGCCCTCGAGCTTGCAGCGACGGGTACTTGTGCTCGTAGCGCTTGCGCAGCGAGACGAGGTCGGGCTCTGCCGTCGATATCGCGAGGAGTCCGCCGGTCTCAACGAAAACCCGATCCTCCGAGCTCGCAACCGAGCCTGCACACAGTCACAAATTAAGAATCGAGCTCGCAATCAGCAAATTAAGAAGCCCGCAGATATGTGGTAATCGAGCTCACTCTGGTCCGCATGGCCGCCAGCTGCAGCAGAAGGCTGCTTGCGCGTACTTTTCAAGGGGTTTCCGCTCCCTGAATTTAGGAAGCCTGAGCGAGATAATTATATCAATCGACGACGTCTCATGCTGTAACTTAAATTTGTATAAAAATACCTTTTCGCAGCCCGAGGACTGCAGCTGGCTTTGGAGGGGCCCGATCTGGATCCGGTGCAGCCGGCTCTGGATCTGGGTCGATGTTCGACGAATTGTTGCACGAGGACTTCGCGATCGAAGGCTCAAGCCTGCTGAGCACGAACTCGCATCCGAAATTATCGAGAAGGAGACCTGCGTAAAATCCTTGTAATTAAGCCGTGGACGTCTGAGAGATTAGAATCGAAGCATACCATGGCCAGATGTTGCTAGTCTGAATGCAGCTCTCAAAATCGCAGATTCGTCAATCTCACGATCGAGCCCAGACGGCCCGTCCAGATCTAGATCTAGTTCCGGATCCTTGTCCAACGTTACGATATAGCCTGTGCCATCTGTCCTGGAGTGTCAATATGTAGTGATTTGCAGGTTTAGAGCAACAACACTAACACACCCGGGCCAAAGATTCTGCCCGCCACAACAGGGCCAGGGTGAGATCTCGACTGGTGACCGGTGAGGACCGCCTTGTCCAGGATTGAGTGAAGGTACTGCCCATCTTAGAGGCAGCGTCAGAGAGGCTTTAATTTCTCGCTCGCTAGGTATATGTACATTGATTAATCGCACGCCAACTAAAGCATGCGCAATAATTCAACTGTCGCAGGAAGGTTACCTTTTTGAATCTTCGGAGGCGTGTAGGTCCTGATCGGCGGAAGGATGAAGACGTTGCCCTGGTCCATTTTTTGAACGCAGCCTGATCATGAGCTGGCGTCACGTGAGATAATGCAGACATAAGCAAACACTACACACATGTCTCCTGGACAATCAAGTTCGCCGCACTCAATACATCGAGCCCGTACTTGATCATGAAGATCTCGAGCTCGAGTGGCATCTCAATGCATATGTTGAAGACATCCACAATGTGAAGGCCGCCTTGCGTAGCAGCGATTAGCGTTAGAATGGTCCAGAGTCCGGATCCGGATCCGGTCCGGAGCGCGCTAGCTCGGATACACGCACGTTGACTGGTATACGTGGCCACTGCCACAGGGTAGCACTTTCTGTCTGGGTGCTTTCGATCGAAAGCGGAGCGCATAATGAAGAGAGCGCATGTGATCATTTTTTGCGGGTTCAACAGATCTCGGTGTGCATCGAGATCTGCAGCTGGGGAGGCGATTTCTTTCGGTCCGGCGCCTCCATCCTCGCCTGTTCAGAAGGAAGAGAGACATGAGGGCACGACATCGATGTCAGAGCAGAAGGAGGAAGAGAAGCGATGGCACCCACGACATCGTACGCGTGCATCTCGTCTGAGCCTGAGGCCGCGTCTGCCGGCCGCGACGTCGACGTGCTCGGGATGGGCTGTCTCGGCATATACAAGATGCGAAAGCCCCATTCTGTGTCTAAATGCGCCCCAGCCAAAGGCGGAAGCACTCTATCTTCGCCTTCTCGAGACATAGCCAGATGTAGAAAATTAAATCTTGATGAAAACTGCGGTAAACTTGCTTTAATTCGCGGTCGTTGAAACGGTTCAAATCGAACATCGATTTCAATGCTGTTGCGCACCAATTGCAATCTGGATTCTCGCGACCGTCTCGAGCTCGAGCTCAGGCCCACAGACGAGCTCGCCGGCCACGTGGGCTCGCAGCCAGAGCCGCAGCTGTCGATGTCGATCGCGACTGCCAGCTGGAGGCTAACTGATCGGCATATATATACGCATGCGCAGCTGCAACTGGAGGAGGTCTAGTGACTCGCAATATTTGTAGCTTCGGCTGTAGATTGTCATGCCGCACGCGTGCGTGTGCACTATACCGCTGGTCTGTAGCTGCAGCTGCAGCTGGCTCGGAAATATGTCCCGCGGGGGCCCCAGCTGCAGGCCAAGGAGATCCGCGGGATCACAGGCCAGCTGCGCGCGCGCCGGCCCCGGCCCGGCCCGGGCTGCGGCACGTGCAAGCACAGCGCTCGTTCGCGGCCCCGGCGCGCGTGGGGGCCCGGGGCCGCGGGTCGGCCGGCCGCGGCCGGCGCTGCAGCTTCCTCTCGATCAGATCGATGAAGCTTCAAGCTGCAGTTCGCGCTACGCTGGAAGCCCCGGAATAAGCCGAGAGACGCGCCCGCCCCGCAGGCGAACGTTGCGATTGATCCGGGCTGGAACGCCGCGCAGGGAGAGAGCCTATCTGCTTCTTACGCGCTCATCGGAGGTCCAGGCTTGCGTGGGACGCCTCGTCCCGCTGCGGGCGCCCGATCAGCGCCCCGTTGGCGCCTGTGTGCAGCGCTGGCTCCGGAGACGCGCACGATCCGCGGACTACCGCTCGAAGGCCTCAGATCAACCTCAAGATCACGATCCGCGCGTCGCTTGTGCTCCGGACGCGGCGGCTTCGAGCTCCGGCTCGAGCGGCTGTGGGGCCAAAATGCAACAAACTGTGATCGCTCTCATACCCCTCCCACCTTCGCAAATTTGGCGAAGCTGTACATGTGCATGAGCATTAGCCTTCATGCGCTTGGACGCACATTGTGCGGGCCAGGCTCTTCAGTGGCTGGGGGGCTCAGCGGCTGGCGCTCTTCCGTTCGCGACACGGATGCACGAAAGACAGGCACGCAAACTCAGCAGGCCTCCCGGGCAGGCGCCCCGGGGGTCGTCGCCGGTGCCGCCCCTGCCCCAGGCGCGGCGGCGGGCCCAGAGCCCAAGCCCGATCCCGAGCCCCCCGAGGAGGCGAGCGGCTGCGCGGGCGGGGCCGCCTGGGCGGGGGCGGGGGCGGGGGCGGAGGGGCCCCTGGCGCGGCCGAGCTGCGCGTCCTCCCAGCGGAGCTCCTCAAAGGAGCGGCCCGCGTACGCGTCCATGAACGTGATCGACACGTACACGCTGCTGCCCCGTACCCCCCTTCAGGGGGAACGAGGCGGGGAGGGGGGTACGGGGCGGGCGGGGGCACCTGGCGGGGCCCGGGGCGCCCATGGGGGAGACGGAGGGGGCGGCGGAGGGCCCGGCGGGGGCGGTGCCGCTGGGTCCCGCCCCCGCGTCCGCCGCCTCCCGTCGTTCGCCTTCTGCTCGCAGCGGCCCCGCGTCGGCTGCGGCGGGGTGCGGCGGGGCGGGGGTGCGGGGCGCGCACCGTCGTCTCGGCGTACGGCGGGAAGCCCGTGCCCGGCGGGTGACCCGCGGAGGGCCCGGAGGCGGCGGCGGGGGCGCCCCGCGCAGGGCTCCCGCGGGGCGCGCAGCGGCGAGCGGGGCCGCGGGGCGGCGGGCGGGCCGCTGGGCGCGGGGCGGGGCCGGAGGGCGACTCGGGCGGGGCGGCGGGGGAGGGGGCCGGGGCCGGCCGCGCCTCGTCGTCTCCGAGCCGCTCGCCGGCGCCCAGCGAGAGCCCGTCCTCGTCCTGCCCGCCCGCGTCGGACCCCGGGGGCGGGGAACGGAGGGGGGTACAGGGGCGCGGACGTCGTCCTCGGGGTCGGAGTCGGGGCCCTCGTCCCAGGCGGGGCGGGCGGCGGGGGGCCGCCGGAAGGCCGACGAGGCGGCGCCGGGCCCCCCGAGGGGCCGGCGAGCCAGCGAAGAGGCCCGGCAGCCGCCCCAGCGCCCCGCCGGCGACTCCGGCCTCGGGCCCTCCCCGGCCCTGGCCCGCCCCGATCAGCGCGACGCGGGGCGGGCGGGGCGAGGCGGGGAGGGGGCGGCGCACCGTCGGCGTCGGCGCGGGAGCGGGGCGAGAGGAGGGTGGGGGGCGACGTGGGGCGGCGCCGCCGGGCGGTAGGGCGCCGCAGGGGCCGGCGAGGGCGGGGCGACGCCGAAGGGCGGCGAGAGGGGCCGCGCCCTGCGGAGCGGAGCGGGCGCGCGAGTCAGCGGCAAGGCGGGGCGGGGCGAGGCGGGGAGGCAGGACGGGGGTACGGTACGCACGAGAAGGGGAGCTCGGAGGAGCGGCGGGCGGCGGCGGCGGCGGAGCGGCCGAGGGAGCCGCCGCCGCGCATGACGGGGACGGAGACGGGGGCCCCGTGGGGGGCGCCGGGGTAGCCGAGCCCCCGGCGGCTCTCGACCTCGAGTTCGTCCCACTCGGCCGCCAGCAGCGCAGAGGCCGACGCTGGCGCCGCAGGGCGCGCGGGGCCGGCTACGCGCTGCGGCCCCCCGCGCCGCTGCTGAACGGCGCGGCGTGCCGCGGAGCGTAGCCGGCCCCCGCGGAGAGGGAGTGCCGGGCGGCCGGGGGCGGCGAGGGCGGGCCCCGCTCGCCGAAGGGGCGAGGGGCGCCCCGGCGCCGCCGGCGAGCCCGGCGCCGGCGCCGGGGCCCTCGAGGGGCGGGAACGGGGGCAGGGGCGGGGCGACGGGGAGGCCGGCGGGGGAGGGGAAGAGGGCCCGGGCCCGCCAGCGGCGGCGAGGGAGCGAAGGAAGGACCCCCGGGGGAGGAGGGGCCCCGCCCGAGCCGCCCGCGGCGGAGGCGGGGGGCGGAGGGGCGAGGGGCGGGAGGCGGGGCGGAGGGAGGGGACGTCGCGGGAGAGCTCGTCCCCCGCCGAGGAGGCGGCGGCGGCGCGGTCGCGGTCCCCGCGGAGGGGGCCCTGCAGGCGCGCCCCCGCCCCGCCCCGCCTCGCCGTACCCTCGAAGGGCGCGGCGAAGGGCCCGAGGGCCGAGTAGAGGCCGCCCTCCAGCGCGCTCCGCAGGCTCGCCAGCGCCTGCGCGTCCCGGGCGCCGGCGCCGCCGCGCGCCGCCCGAACCGCCCCCGCCGCCGCCGCCGCCGGCCGGGCCGAAGGGGGCGTGTAGGGCGGCGGGGCCGGCGGGTCGCCCGGGCGCACGCGGGCGCGGCTGGCGGCGACGGAGGCGGCGGCGGCCAGGAACGAGGCGGGAGAGGCCTGCGGGGGCGGCGAGAGGTCGGAGCGGGGCCCCGGCCCGGGACCGGACCCCGGGGCGCGGGGGTGGGCGAGGGAGTGGTGGAGGGGGAGGTGGGGCAGCGGGGGGACGGGGACGGCGCCGGCAGCGGCGAGGGCCTGGAGCTGGGCCCGAAGGAGGGCGAGGTCGTCCCGCAGGGAGCCGACCTCCTCCCGCAGCCGCCGCTTCTCCTCCTCGTTCCGCGTCACGTACTCCCGCATCTGTACCCCGGCGCGCATCAGCCCTTCCTTCGCGTTGCGCCGGGGGTGGCGGGGGCGCGGCGGGCCTGCTCGAAGGCGCAGGAGCCGCGCGAGACGTGCGCCTCGACCTCTCCCGAGCGGCCCTGCCGCCGAGGGACACACCGCCCGTCAGCCCGGGAGGCCTCGAGCTTCCCTCTTCCGCCTCCTCGCTTCGCACCTGGAACTTGCAGCCGAGGCGGCGGTGGACGCAGGGGATGCGGGTGCAGGCGTGGGCGACGTGCGCGGCGAGGTCCACCCGCCGCACGGTCGCGCACAGGGGGCCCCCGTTGGGGCACGGGACCCCCTCGAAGGGGCACTCCCCGCGGTGCGCCAGCAGCTCCCGCCGGGGGAAGGTCGCCAGGCATCCCTCCAGCCGCTGCGGGCACTCCACGGGCGCCCTGCGCGGGCGTGGGTGAGGCCGGCGCCGGCGCCGGCGCCGGCGTGGCCGGCGCGGGACGGGCGGGGCGCACATGGGACAGGTCTCCTCGTGCTGGGAGGAAAGCCGAGTGAGGCGGAGCGCTGCTGGGACGAGGCGGGGCGGGGCGGGGCGGGGCGGACCTGCTCCTCACGGCAGCGGGCGAAGGTCTCGCCGCAGCGCGCGCACGTCATCGGCCGGTACGCGCACCGCTCTGCGGTGTGCAGCGTGAGACCGAAGGTAGGGGTTGGGCGGGGCGGGGCGGGCCCTCGTGGGTCTTGAGCTGCCAGCGGGGCAGGGGCTGCTCGGTGCAGCCGAGGAAGGCGCAGCGCTCGAGGACGCTGCCGCAGGTCTTCAGGTGGTCCTTCAGGTCGCTCAGCTCGCCCGTCCACGAGCACCCCTCCTCGCCGCTCTCGCTGAAGATCTGCCCCGCCCCCGCAGCGCTTGGCCCGGGGCCCGGCGCGGCCGATCGGGCGCGGCGGCGGCGGCGGCGGCGGGCGGACCTTGTGGTACTGGCAGCGGACGACCAGCTCCCCCACGAGCCGCCGGGCGAACTCGTCCCGCTGCGGGCGGTCGGGACGAGGCGGGGCGGGGCGGGGCGGGGCGGGGCGGAGAGACCTGCAGCTCCCTGCAGGAGATCCGCGCGTCGCAGCCAGGCGCCGGGCAGCCGTTATTCGAGTGCCGAAGCCACTCCTCGACGCACTACGCAGAGCGATCAGCGCGATTCGGTCCCCCGAGTCCTGCGAGTCGCACCTCGCGACAGAAGACATGACCGCACGGCGTCCGGCTCGGATCGCGGAAGAGATCCAGACATATACTGCAGAGGAGAGCACGTGGCGGCGGCGATACCCAGAGCGCCGCAGTGCTGCGGGACATGTTCAGCGGGTGGGGCGACGGGAGGCGAGCCGAGTGAACGCCGTCGGCGTCCTACGCACCTGGCGGAGATGGCGGTGGCCATCTCTGCAGTGTCTGCCGCACCCCGGAGGACCGGTCGAGCTCCTGCCACCTCGCTCGAACCTGTAGCCCGCTCAGATTGCCCCCCCCCCACCTCCAAACTTCGTCGCTGCTTCCTGCCAGCTTCAAGCAGTCCGACGAGCTTTTCGAGATGCAGCGGCAGCCCTCGCCTCCCAAGCGGGGCGCGGGGCCGCGGCCTGCCTCGGCGCCGCTGCCGGCTCCACCCGAGCGCATCCACCAGAGCCTTGCGGTCGCGGTTCGAGTCAGGCCAGCACTCGCATCCGAGCGGCCCGGCACCATGCTGAAGGTTGACGCGGACGAGAGGGCCGTGCTGGTTTCGAGCCGGGTCTTCCGCTTCGACTACAGCTTCAACGCGAACTCCACGCAGGCTCAGGTTCGTTGGGAGTTCGAAGGGCGGCTCGTGGGCCGCGGCGCGCCCGCGAGCTAAGCTTTTCCGACCCGGGGCCACCGCACTCAAACCGCACGGCGCCACGCCGCAGATCTACTCGACGGCGGTGGCCCCGCTGACAGACGCGTGCTGGTGCGTTACTTCGAGCGCCAGGGGCGCGATTCCCGTCGCCGCGCCGACCGGGGCCCGGCCTGCCGCGCAGGAACGGCTACAACGCGTGCCTGATCGCCTACGGGTCGCCGGGGAGCGGCAAGAGCTTCACTTGCTCCAACATCGGGCAGCAAAGCGCGTACTGGGGCATCGCCCCGCGCCTCATCAAGGCGAGCGGCCCGCGCGCGCGCGCGCCGGCCGCAGGCCCGTGACGGGGCGGGTGCGCAGGACCTGCTGGGGCGGATGCAGGTGAGCAAGCGGGCGAAGGAGACGAGCCCCGCGCACTACTTTACGCTCAAGCTCTCCAGCGTCGCTCTCGTCAACGAGACGGCGAGCCGGCCCCCGCCCCGCCCCGCCCCGCACGGCGTGGCGCGGCCCGGCGAGCCCCGGGGCGGGCGCAGGTGCAGGACCTGCTTGCGTGGGACGGGACGAGCCTTCAGGTCCGGGAGGACGAGGGCGGCGTCTTCGTCGCAGGCCTCTCCGAGCACCCCGTCGCCAGGCCCGCCCCGCCCCGGCCCCGCCCCGGCCTTGCTCCCGTTCGTCGGCCCGGCCCGAGCCCCCCCGCAGCGTGGAGGAGGGCCTCTCGCTGCTCGAGCAGGCGCACCGCAGCCGCCCCGCCGCCGTCGAGCGCGCCGTGCGCCCGGCTTTATCCCATCCCATCCCCAACCCCGGCGCCCCGTCTCAACGCAGCGCGCGGCAGGGGTCGCGGACGGGGCGGATGCACGTGCTGACGACGGCGGTGCTGGAGCGCTGGACCCCGCAGGACTCGGGCAAGGCCCTCGTCGAGCGGTCCGCCCCCTTCCCCTCCCCCTCCCGCGCCCTCTCACTCCCCGCGGCCTCCTCCTGACCCGGTCGTTCATTCCCCCCCCCCCCCCCCCCCCCCTCCCAGGGCCAAGTTCCTGATCGCGGACCTGGCCGCCTCCGAGCGCCTCCCGAAGCTCTCCCGCCGCCCCGACCCCCACGCCGCCCCCTCGGCCCGCCCATTCCCAGCCCGTACCCCTCCGGTCGCTGTACCTCTGAAACCCCTCGCAGGAGCACGACCGGGAGCGCGAGCGCGCCGTCAACGTTCCCCTCTCCGCGCTCTCCAAGGCGCGCCGTACCCCGGATCACCCCTTCCCATCCCCGGTTCTGAACCCGCACTCGTCAGGTCCTGTCTGCGCTGGCGGCGGGCGGGCCCCGGCACGTGCCCTGGCGCGAATCCAAGCTCACCCGCATCCTCCAGGCACGCGTACCCCCCTTTGTCCTTCTCCCCACGACCCCCCCCCCCCTTCCTCAACGCCGGCCCGCAGGAGACCCTCGGCGGCGAGTCCCGCTCCCTGGTGCGCCCGTACCCCCTCCTCCCCCGTACCCTCCTCTCATTCACCCCCCCAGCTCCTTCTGTGCGTGCACCCGGAGGACGCGTACGTCTCAGACTCCCTCGACTCCCTCCAGGTACCCCCCATCCTCTCCCGTACCCCCCGTCCCTTGGTTGAGCGGCCCGCGCCCGCTTCAGTTCGGCCAGCGGGCGCTCCGCTCGCCCGCCCTCCTGCAACTCGCCGCCGCGCGCCCCGCCCCGCCGGCGGCCCCCGCGGGGCCCCCGCCCGCCCGGCGGCCCCTACACCCTCTACGCGCACGAGCAGCCGGCGCAGCGCTCGTACAGCGGCCTCGCGCGGCCGGCGAGCGCCGCGGGGCGGCCGGGCTCGCCCCCGCGGCGGGCCTCGCCGACGCGGCTCGCCTCGTCGCCGCAGCGCGCCTCGGCCGGCGGCGGCGGCTCCTCGCGCTCCATCGCCGCCTCCTCGCTCCACGAGCGGCAGCCGTCGCCGCCCGCCCTCCGCGCCGGCCGCCGCGACGCCGCCGCCGCCATCGCCGCCGCCGCCCCTCGCGCCGCCGCCGCCGCCGCCTCCGTCGCCGCCGTGGTCGGGCACGCGGGCCCGCCCACGGGGGCCACCCGCCGCCCCCGGCGCCGGCGCCGACGCCGCGCTACTTCCCGGGACGCCGGGGGCGCCCCCCGAGAGCCCGCCCCACCCCGCCGCCGCCGAGCTGCAGGCCACCCTCGCCCAGGCGCGCCCCGCCGCCCCGCGCACGCCGCCGCGCCTCCCGCCCCGCTGAGCGGCGGGCGGCAGACGCGGGAGGAGAACGCGGCGCTGCGGTCGCGGCTCGAGGAGGCGCGCTCCCGCAACGACGAGCTCCAGGGCGCGTCGCCTCCCCCGCGCCCTCGCAATCGTGGCCGCCCGCCTCTCGCTTACGCGGCCGGCAGGCGCCAGCGCGGCGGTGCAGGCCGCCCTCGAGAACACGCACCGGCAGGTCCGGCCGGCCGCGCCCCCCGCCCCGCCCCGCCGCTGAGGGGCGGGGGCGGGGCAGCACGCGGAGTCGATGGCGCACGCGGAGCGGCACTTCCGGGCGTGCGAGCAGCGGTGGGCGGCCGAGAAGGGCGCCCTCCTCGACCGCGCCCGCGACGCCGAGCGCCGCGCCGCCGACGCCGAGCGCCAGATCGCCGACCTCGACAAGCAGGTGCCCCGCCCGCGCCGCGCCCCCGAGGGAGGGCCGACCGCTGACCGGCCAGCAGCTGCTCGACCTGCAGCGCTTCGAGCCGCCGCAGGCCTCGGCCGCTGCCGCCGCCGCCTCGCGCGGCGCGGAGCCGCCGGTCGTGGCCGCCCCGCGCCCCTCGGCGGCCGCCCCTCGGGAGGCGGTCTCGGCGGCGGGCGGGCTGGGCCCGCGGGGAAGGCGGCGCTGCAGGGGCTGCTGGGCGTCCTGCGGGCGCTGCGGGACCACGGGGCGCTGGACGAGCCGGCCCCGCCGCCCCCGACAACGCCTTCGCCGGCCCGGCGCCGGCCTTCCCGCGCGGGGCGTCGGCGCGGCGCTGGAGCAGCTGCGGGCCGGCGAGGACGCGGCCGGGGCGCTGGAGCTCGCCGAGGTCGCTCTGGTCGAGCTGGTGCGGCAGGTGGCGTGGCGCGAGGAGGGCCTCGCCGCCGCCCTCGCCGCCGCCCTCCGCGAGCGCTCCGAGCGCGCCGCAGCCGCCTTCGCCCTCTCCGCCGTCCGCCCGCCGCCCCCGCACCCCCGCGCCCCGCACCCCGCACCCCGCTGAGGGGGTACAGGCGCTGGACGGGGACCTGGAGGCGGCGTCGCGGGCCCTCTCGCGGGCCGGCTCCCGCGCAGCGAGCCCCGCCCGTCCATCCCCGCCCGGTCCGCCGCCGCCGCCGCCGCGGCCGCCGCCCTCGACGCCCCCGCCGGCAGCCCGACGGTCCGCACGCGCGCGCGCGCGCCCTCTCTCCCGCCCCTCCCAAACAAGCAACTAACGGGCGGGCGGGCAGGAGCCGCACGAGGTGCAGGCGATGGCGCGCGAGCTCGGCCATCGCGGGCCCGTCGAGTCCGCCCGCCCCGCCCGCCCCGCCCCGCCCCGCCCCGCCCCGCCCGCCGCGTCTGACGCCCCGCAGCTGGACCACCCTCAACGCCTCCCTCCAGTCCCTCGCCTTCGGTGCCTTGTACCCCCGGCCTTCACACCCCCCCCCTTTTCTGACCTGCCGCGCGCTCAGGGCGGCCGTACCCCAGCCTCGCCACGGCCGACGCCGACGCCGCCCCCGCGTCGCGCACGGCTCGGCCCCTCCCATCCTCGTCCCCGCTCCCGCCCCGCTGGCAGCCCGACCCGCCGCCGGCCGCCGCCGCCCCGTCGCGGTGTCTGTGCAGCGGGCGGCGCCTGCGCAGCGGGCGGCGCCGGTGGAGGCGCGGACTGCGGGCAGCGCGATGCCGTGGCTCGCCGGCGCCCTCGGCGACAGCTCAGGTGCCCTGACCCGCACCCGACCCACGCGGCCGACCCGCGCGGCTGACCCGCTGCCGCAGGCGACGAGGCGCTGAGCCCGCCGCGCGCGGCTCCGGTATCCGCGGCGGCGGCGCCGCCGCCGGCCCACCAGCCCGCAGAGGCGACGGTGCGCCCCGCCCCGCCCCGCCCCGCCCCGCGCCGCCGGCGCCGGCGCTGCTAACGCGCGCCGCAGTCGGACGACGACGAGCTGAACGCGCTCTTCGGCGGCGGCCCGCCCCGGCCCGCCCCGGCCCCCGCCCCGGCCCCCGCGTCCGCCCCGGCGTTCCCGCGGGCCGCCCCCACCGCCCCGTCCGCTCCGGCCACCCCGGCCGCCTCCGCCGGGCCCTCCGCTGCGCCCCAGGCCACCGCCACCGCGGCCGCCCCGCGCTCGCAGCCGCTCCGCCGGGCCGCCCCGCGCGGCCGAACCCCGTCGCCGCAGCCTCCTCGCCTGCGCCTGCACCGGCGCCTGCGCTGGCGGACGGGGAGGGAGCGGGTCGGAGGTGGAGGGGCTGGGGCGGGGGCGCTGGAGGAGCTCGAGGAGCGCTCGCGGGCCCTCCTGCGCGACGCCCGCGCCCTCGGCACCCGCCCCGCCCCCTCCGCCCCGCCCCCGCACCCGCCGCACCCCTCCAAGCCCGGCCCGCGCCGGTTGCCGCCCCGGCCACACCGTTGCGGGCCCCGGCGACGACGGGAGCGCGCGGGGCGCCGCTGGGGTCGCCGGCGCGGGCGGGGCGCCGGGACGGAGCGCTCTGGCGGCGCCGCCGCGCGGGGACGACGAGTCGGACGACGGGAGCGTCGCCTCCCTTCCCGCCGCCCGCCCCACGGCGCCCGCCCGGCCCCGGCCCGGCCCGGCCCCCAAGTCCCCGCCGGGCCGGCCCCCGCTGCCCCGGCCCCGGTCGCCCGCAGTGCCGCCCGGCCCAGGCCCCGCCCGCCGCGGCGCCCGCCCCCACGGCGGCGGTGGCGGCGCACCGGCGGACGCCGAGCGCCTCCTCGACCGCCTCTTCCCTCGCCTCCCCGCCCCTGGGACCCGCCCGGCGCCCGCCCCCGCTCAAGCCCCGACCGTGGCGGCTGCCGCCGCGGCGTCGGCCTCGCACCGGCGCACTCCGAGCGCCTCGTCTGCGGCTTCCTCGCTCGCCTCTCCGCCTCTGGGGCCCCGCCCAGCCCCCGCCCACGCTCCTGCCCCCGCCCCGCCTTCCGCCCCAGCCCCAGTGGCGGCAGCGGTGGCATCGGCGTCGCACCGGCGCACTCCGAGCGCCTCGTCTGCGGCTTCCTCGCTCGCCTCTCCGCCTCTGGGCCCCGCTCAGCCCCCGCCCACGCTCCTGCCCCCGCCCCGGCCCCGGCCCCCGCACCCGCACCCGCCCCGGCCCCGGCCCCGCGCCAGTGCCGGCGCCTGCTCCGCCGCTGGCGTCGGAGCCGCGGCCGCGGGTGGTGCAGGCGCCGCCGCGGCGGGAGCCGGACCCGAAGGACGAGCTGGCCTTCCTCCTAGGGATCTCGGACGCCGGCTCCGACTCCGACGGCGGCATCGTACCCTTCTCCGAGCCCTCCTCCCCGCCCGCGGCCCCGCCCCGGCCCGGCCCGCCCCCGCCCCGCCCAGCCCGCGTCACTGCAGCCCGCCCGCCCCGCCCCGGCCCCGCCGCCCACCAGCGCACTCTCAGCGCCTCCTCCGCCGCCTCTTCCCTCGCCGCGGGGCCGGCGCCCGCCCCCGCGTCGGCCGCCGCCAAGGGCCCCCGCCGGGGCCCCCTCAGCCGCGGCGAAGGGGCCGCCCCGGGGCACCCTCGGCAGCCGCCAAGGGCCCGCCCCCGGCGCGCCGCCCTCGAAGCCGGCGGCGGCGCCGGCGGCTCCCCCCCCCGCGCCGGCGGCGGCGAAGAAGGAGGAGGAGCGGGACACGCTGTCGTTCCTGGACACGAGCGACTTCGAGGAGGAGGACACGGACTTCGACATCACCCACGACCACCTCGCCGGCCTCTAGAACCAGCTCCGCCCGCCGCGAGCCCCGCCGTAGCTAGGCCCGCACCGGCGGAAGAGCCTAGCATAGCCGTGTCTAAGTGAAGCGCTTACTGAGTCAATTGCTAGCTAGCTTAAGCTTCGCCATAAGTTGGTGGCCTTCGGCCAAAAGTTCGGCGCAAGCCGTTGTGGCTTGAGCTATGAGCTTGAGCCTGAGCCACGTGCACGATCGAAGCTAGCGCTTGCAATGCATGGGCTCTGCCTTGAGCTTGAGCTGAAGCTCTGCGAGCCTGAACTACAGCTCTTCGAGCTTGAACTAAAGCTCTACGAGCTTGTGACCAAGCCTGACTGTGGCTGCGGCTTGAGTTAGTTCCGAGTTGAGATGATTAATGTGTACCCCGCTTTATCCCTCGCGATCGATGTCCGCGCTCCTCTCCTGGCGCGTGGGGGCGACTGTGATGATGTTGCGCATCAACTACATCCTCATTGGACTCGCGAACATCGATATCGGAGTCCCCCACTCTACTGTCTTGGGCGTGGTGATGGGTGACACATTCGCGATCAGATGGTTCTTAGTGATCATGCTGTTTTTGAAGCCGGAATCGCACTTCGACGGCATGTTTTCAACTTTTGAGAAAAACGTCTGGAAATATGAGTCTTCTCCACCTTTTCAGCATCTTTGCGGGGCGTGCGATACGTTCTTTGTGCAGCGAGACGTATTGACAGAACTTTGTATGAGAGCCATGAACTTAGAAGCAATTAACGGCTTGCGCCGAAAATTTGCGTGGGTGGGAGGGGTATCGAGAGCGATCCGACCCCGTTGCATTCTGGCCCCACCCAAAACCACCGGAGCTCGAACAGCCTCGAAGCCGCCGCGCCCCGGAGCACAAGCGACGCGCGGATCGTGATCCTGAGGTCGATCTCAAGCCTTCGAGCGGTAGTCCGCCGATCGTGCGCGTCTCTGGAGCCCGCGCTGCGCACAGGCGCCGAACGGCGCTGATCGGGCGCCCGCAGCGGGACGAAGCGGTCTACGCAAGCCTGTGCCTCCGATGAGCCCGTGAGAAGCAGTTGGGTGCTCTCTCGGCGCGGCGTTCCAGCCCGGATCGTTCGCAACCTTAACGTTCGCCTGCGGCCGCGGGCCGGGGCGGGCATGTGCCAGCATCGACTGCGGTGCACACCTTGCGTCCCGTTGACGTCGCCGCGCGTCCTTCGGCCACCGCCGCGCGGCCCGATAGCAGCGATATCGATTTCGATAGCAGCCATATATAGCTGCGACATCGATAGCAGCCATGGCCCTTGCTTGCGCATGCGCAGCCGCAGAACCTCAGCTCCCAGCTGCAGCCTGCAGGGGCTGCAAATGCAGCCCGCGGCCGTGCTATAGCTAGCTTACATCGACATGGACTTCGAATATTAATTCGCAACAGCTTCTCCACAATTGCAATTCGCAACAGCTTCTCCACAACAGCCGCAGCTTCTCATCTCGAGCTCGAGACGTGCCAGGCCTAGGGCTAGCGCGAATTGCCGTCCATATCACAGATCCCGATTCAGGGAGCTAGCGCTATGTCAACGTCAACCAACGAGCTTCCTTCGGCGGTCGATTGCGAAGAGACAGATAACGATGCCGGTAGTACTTCTGAGACCGATCGGGAGGAGACAGATACCGGTTCGAATTCGGAGCAGCAAGAGTTGACATCCGCCGGATCTGTCAGCTGCAGTAATATTAATAGTGATCATGAGGAGAACGAAGAAGATTCGCCCTCAGGTCCTAGTGAGGAGGATCCGGACGAAGAAGATTCGCCCTCAGGTTCTTACTTTTCTGCTTACTTCAAATGCTTGAGTTGTTTGAAAGATCCAGATATTAATCTGAATGTGCACTACGCAGCGAACGATAGCGATTTCGAAGTATATGAAGAGTTCGATAGCCCGCTCCCTTCAGATGTCGATCTGGTCTCTCTGCGCAAAGAGTACGACCACAAGTACCCTCTGCTGCGCGGACAGCCCGTGGCCATCGTCATCTGCGCTAGCGACGGTTCGATCTTAAGTACCATGGCCCCCTGCACTCCTCTGTCTGAGCTTTGATGCCTACGCCCCGACCGGGGGCCCACCATGGCCACTGCAGAGTCGCGGGGGCGGCTAACAACTGCCGTGAGAGTTTGCCCGCAACCACTGCGATCGTGGACCCGCTTCAATTTTGATGCAAACCATCACGAAGAAGCAGTGCTCGCCGCAAGTGTAAAAATCGGTATGCGAAATTCGTTCTACAGCATTTGTGCGAGTTGACATTTGTACTAGTACTATGTTTTGATGCTCGGCCTTAATTATATAATCGCCATGGTGCAGGCTCTCGAATACCCAATGATGCTCGCTGGATAGTCGTTCCTCCTATGTTCATCGGTGCGATGTCACGGCCGTGGCCGGGTGTTCTGGATCCTGAGGCCCAGCGCATGCACATGCGCAGGGGTGTCTGCAGACGTCCTGTTCGTCCATTCTTGCAATTTCAGTTACGACCCTCGAGACGACAAGGCTTCTAAGAGACTGCGTGATATGTACGAGCAAGAGCATCCACGGTTCCGTGGATACCCGATTGTCGCATGCGGTCGGCGGCAGAAACTGGTGAAACTACTTTTCCATGGTTTGCCTTTTCAAATTTTAAAATTCCAATCGCCTCCAAAATGCCTCTTGCAAACTGCTTCCAGCCCAAGCCTAACTGCTTTTCCAACTTGTTCAGAGTCCAAGCTCAACTCGATGTCGCCTTTCGTCGTCGATGCCATCGTCGGCGTCGATTTCCCGCGTCCCTGGTGTGAGAATGGAGACTCTAGATCTGATCACGATGGAGCGGTTCTCGGTGCCATGGTCAAGCTCGGGCGGGAGGTGCCATCCGACAGCTTCGCACTCCTGAACCCAGACCCATGGCCAGATGACACCTATTCAATGCTGACAGTCATGTTGAACAGTGCATTTCTTATCTATCGCTTTTTATTTTGAATCTTCTGATCGGTATTTACTGATTATGGTTACCGGCACCTCGCTCTTCCGGCAGGCAATGACATACGCACTAATGAGGGTCGAACGGCTCTGCCGGCCACGCTCCCCCGGGTCGGTCTGCAGTCAACCTCACAGTTAAAACCCCGCATTGCATAAATAGACCTCATCGATAATCAAAGCAATTTACGATCGATTCCTTACCAATGCCCGATAGGAATCGTAAATTGCTCACTTTTCATCAACCCTCGATCAAAAACCATGACCCCCTACCTATGCCTCTCATATATATCTATCGACTTTATTGATAAATCACATTTTCTCTCTTTACCCATGACCCCCTCCCTGTGGTTTTACTGTAAGATTCTATTGTATCTATACAGAAAAAAGGATATACTATATCTTTTTTTAACGATAGATCTATCTTGGGGATATCGAACAGTATTCGATATTCTAACAGTAGATCCATTGTTGAAAAACAAAGGAATCCTTTATTTCGTAAAAAATGACAAGAATTTAACAATCAAATACAGTAACGATGGATTGCCCTATTTGCTTTAATAAAATGAAAAGTCATCGTATGACTCAATTAGAATGCGGTCATAACTTCTGTAAAAAGTGTTTCGATGATTGGTATAAAGCAAGTGTTAAACAAATCTCTGTTTTTCCAGCGTGTAAAGGAAAACCATTCTGTGAGTCGGATAATTTATTTGCACTTAATCTGAGTCTATCTAAAACATGGATAAGTTGCCCAATCTGTAAGCAAGATTACACATATGTGAATTGGGAAGCATCACATGGAAATTCTAAAACGCCTAAATTGGAAAAGGTTATATGCAAAATTTGGTTTTCTGTAAATGGATGTTCAAGTGTAGACGCATGCGATCTTATCACAGACTTTAAACCACAACTTCTAAATTACATTCCTTTATTAGACCGGAAACCATTAGAACTCGGAGAACAACCGAAATATCCACACACTTTAAGAACGATTAAGTATGTGATGGAATGCATTGAAAACAATGAGACCGAATTTCACATGTGTAACTGTATGTGTAGTGATAAGAAATGTGCGAAGGTAAACATTATCTCAGCTAAAACATGTGATTGTTTAAATCATTCATCTCCAAGTGACTTTGAAAATTGGCTTAAAACATTTGATCCAGAGTCTGATGATTGGTTAGAGAGAATGAAATTTTACAATCGTGCAAAATTCCGTATTCTCTCAAAACATGGTATTTAAATGAAATGTTCAACGGGACAAAAAATGATGTCCCAAAAAAATAACAATTAAAAACAATGGATTACTACGGAGTTTACATGTTGGATATTGAAAATCCGGAATTACATAAAGATCTTCTCGAAAACAACGGGGCTGAATGGGATCCGGACACAAAATTATGGTTTGTCGAAGACGAAAATAACGAACTTTTAAAACAATTCCGTGTAAAACATCCGGGTGAATTCGACCAAGATTACGTTAAACAATTCCCCCGCCAGTATTTCGTGGCTGATATCAAAGCAAGACTACCGGAGATTGCGGCAAAGCGTATATTTACTCAGTCATCATTACGCAAATATATTAAAAAACAAGGCGCTACATACGATCCTCAGTATCGTTTATGGTATGTTACTGATCCTGAAAGTGAGATATGCAAGATCTTTAAGATGTTCACACTCGAACAGGTAGAAGATCTGAGAAGACCAAATTAAACCGTAATCGTCGTTGGTTCATTACTAATTCTTATCGATTCTCTCTTTTTTATCGCTCGTTTCTTAACAAACTTGCGGAACGCTTTTAGGTCATCATCTGTTATAATTGCACGGTCTGTGTATACTTTGATGTCCGTAAAAACTCGGGAGATTGACCTTAATAAAAAATAAAAATGAAAATTTTCACTCCTTTTTCCTAGCGCCGGCCCCAACTTATACTTTATCGTATGTCAGTGTTAATGGGTTATCAATACCCGATACGAACCATAGCTTATGATCAGGATCCCACTTGGCTCCACCCTTCTTAGCCTTCTCGCGATCCTCGAACGGAATTTTCAAATAAATTTTTTTATTTTTGCGCATTAATTCCGAAACAGCCACGGTACTATAGGTAGATAGAAGCTTATGTTCCGGCTCAGTTACATACCAGCATTTATGCTTCATATCCCATTTAGCCCCAAGGGCTTTAGCTTCATCTTTTTGTTCAAAAGGGACCTCAATATAGATTTTCTCCATTTCCTACTATACGAATATATAAAATTTTACCTGGTTCGGATCCTAGTACTAGCCCTTATAGCTGGAGCCTTATCATAGGATGCTACAGCCTCTGCCCCACCGGCTAATTTCTCGGTTCCGGCTACTCTTAGATTCGCTAGCTCCCTTGAAACCCTCTTCGTTCTCTGGACCCTATCCTCGATCAAGCTGCCTTTTGGCACTGATTCCGCCGGATCTATGCCCTCTCTGTGGATCTGTCTAATTGCTGCGGCCTCCTGCCTCACTGTATCCACTGTACTTGCGGAAGGCTCAACGATTGCTTCAACTTCCGATATGATCTGCAGCTCATGAGGCTTGAAGATTCGATTCAAAGGAACACCCTGGGCATCTACGACCTGGATTCCATTCCCGGCCCTTCCTGCGATCTTGTAGACCTCTCGACTGTATCTCTGAGTGGCCCCCTTGTCAAACTTAGATCTAGGCAACAAGACTCGAACAAACAGGCCGGGCTTGAATTTCTCGAATATATCATCAACAATTGCTTTCTTTTTCGATAAAATGAAACTGCGAATGCGAGCCATATCCTCTAACCTAACATCTATTGGTCGCATACCTATAGTCCTATTAACACTGGAATTATAATTCAGAACAAAGTCCTCTAGCTTATCCATAAACTTGACTGTGTTGAAAGCGATGCAGTAGTTATTGATCATCGTTTTGAGGGTCAAATGGAATCGATTCATGATGCCTAAACTCGTGTGATCCCAGCCTGTTTAAACCTATGCTCGATTCCAAACTCCTGGATCACTGCCTGGAACTCTTTCGCTTTAAACTCGGAACCCAAATCAGTCTCTAACACCCTCATTGGAGCGGGAAGCTCACCCAATACCTCTCTAAATGCAGTCGCAACACTGACTCCCTCTTTATTCTTTAATTTCTTAGCGTAAGCCCTCCTGCTCGTGATCTCAATAAGAGTGAGTACCGCAATGTACCCCGCATTGTACTTTCCGTAAGATAAATAGAATATCAGATCGGCCTGGTAGGTCCAGGGTGGAGCTGTGATTGGAATGAATGTGGACTGCGATGCTGGGGGTGGCTTCTTGTTAATCTGCATAAACTCTTGCTTTTCTGCAACCTCTTTGACCTCGTTATAAGTAACACTCGGATCCTCTTTCTTCAGCTCCTGATAGATCGTATGGGGATGCTTGTAACCTGTTTTAGGATCGTACATTCGCCTAACTATTTTATTCGAAGCCGGACTCACGGTTTTAAAAGGGACATCCCCTACTACATTTACCTTTGCTTCTCTTTTACTAATTCTGCCTTCTACTCTCTCTGTATCTGGGATCGGAATGGGGAGCAGGGTCGTTTCGGTCTCATCCCCAGCCCCTCGCCTCACTATTTTCGATGCCATCCTATAACTATACAAATTCTATTTTTTGCTGCTGTTGCATCCTTGATGAGCCAGCTTGCAGTTCGACTTGATGTGAGCCTCCTTATTATTAATCCTATCAACCGTAAGCCTGTACCTTAGATCCTTTGCCTGAAGGGAAAGGGGTTCGGTACACAGAGAGCAGATTCGCTTCTGCTCCTTGAGCTGCTCAATGATCCACTCGGGTGTAATATAATCATCATCATTATAATCCCGACCCGCTTTCTGATCCTGGCACTTGTAAGCCCGAACCTTGGCCTTCAGATGCTCGAAGATCTCGGATTTAGCCTCGAACTTGTGGAGCTTTGTGTAAATGAGAATCTCGCTCAAATCTCGGTTGCGAGTCAGAGCAGTCCAGAACCACTCAGGAGTAACATGGCAGAACGAGGCCTCACAAACGACAATGCCCGAATCGTAGGTGAGTCCTTGAACACTGTGGCATGTTCCAGCATAGGGTAGGTTGAACTTTTCCAACAGAGCAGTGGGGAGAGAGAACTGGGTCCCATCAAACACATCCTCCAAAGTGACCTGGTTCCGATTGATATCGACTATGGTATAACTGTAATTAGTGAAAGCCGCTACTTTCTCATCTTTTTTACCTCGGGTCACACAGATATATTCACGACAAACGATTTCGATTCCTTTGAAAAAATTGATTCCGTTCACAAGGATCCCCTCGGTTTGGGGTATATACGTTTATGCATGGTTCGGTTGTACAGGTAAGCCATCTCGTTTCTATAGCATACAGCCCTGTAGGAATCAGGAATTTCGTTTAGATCAGTTGCAGTTCTGAATCCGTATTTATTTACTATTTCTGTAGGAGCAAGTCCGTTCTCAAAGAGATCGACCTTGATTGTTTTCAGCTTCTCTCGATCCTCAGGCTTGCGATGCCTCTTGTTGATCATCAGCTGCAGTATGTTGGGGAAGATGCTTGAGATAGCATCGCTGTAATATTGTTTGGGGTCAGCCACAGCAAGAGCATCTTTTATGGGAGCGTTTTGGTGGGGGTCTCCATTGCAGTAGAATTTCTTATCCGAATACTTGTTTATGAATTTTTTGATCTTTGCAAGGTCCTTTACTTTATAGGCATAGACCTCATCGAATACTACATGGGAAAAGCCTTCCATAAACTCATTGACCTGTGAAGCCGATAGGGCCTCCTCACAGGTTTGCTCATTTGAAACTCGCAGACCCAGAACACTGTACAGGGTGGCCACCTCAATGCGGCTTGCAGCTTCGGGCTTCCCCAATCTGATGCCCATTTCTTTCAGAGAGCATCGGAACTCGGCCGCTTGTTTGTTGTAGGGGCAGACTATGAGTCCGTTGATGTCATTTTTTAGCAGGTAGACCATCAATCCGGTCGACTTTCCGGCTCCTGGAAGCATTCCAAGCGTATTGACATGATTGAACTCATTATATACTTTGGTATAAGCGTCCGAATCAAATTCATTTCGAAGGCAGAAGGAATTGATATTTGAAAGGGGATCCTCAATTTTAATAGGCTTCGGGAGGGTCCGAATGCGAATGGGGTTCATAGGGGGCTTCTTGTTCGGAATATAGGAGAAGCGACCAATGTTGGCAAATGAGTTACGATCAAAGGGCTTTGAGCTATACCTTCCTTTGATATACAGGCAATCAGTGTGGATTCCCACGACCTCGTAACCTTTGCTTTTGAGTTCCTTGTACTTGTCATACATTTCGCTGCGAACTCGATCGTACATTGCGAACTGGATCGGAAGGAACCCGTTAATGAGATCCTTTTGAGAATCAGTTCTCACATAATAGATGTGGCCATCGAAATCCGAGAGGTTCTTGACCAGAGTATCAGTTTTCGCTCCAAAGGTGAATACTTCCACCATTCCGCCCACCTGCTGGGCATAGGTATCAGCCTCGGACTTTTTGCAGAACAACCTGGTCTTGGATCGCTTATCGAGTCGCTTTCCTAGCAGACCAATCACTTCTACGAGAGTCGCCTTTTTCTCGCGAGGATTCAGGTCGCTTGACATTATTTTCTGGATCAGCCTTTTTGAGGGGTTGCTTACGAAAAATGATGGGCGGTTGTAGCCTGTAATAGTCACGAGATCCTTGATGTCCTCCCAGTGACGCTTCAGAGTGTAACCTGTGATCAAGTTCGAGTAGGATGCAGCCTTGTAACGATCGAGCAGGATCTGAATTCCTGGATCGCAGATGCGGGATTTGTATCCTACTGGCTCATCATCAATATCCTCTTCGTATGTATCCACTCCTTGCATGTAGGTTCCAGTATCGAATTGCTGCACATCAATCACATAGAAGGTATCCTCCTCGATTGGGTGACCATCATAGGGGCGGATGCCATCGAAAATATTGAATACTGGAAGCTTTTCGATCTTGCTAATAACAGCTGGATAGCATTTGCACATATCCACTGCAGTGTACTTTGTTCCTGGCTTCGGCTTAATGAAATAGCCATTCAGAGCAGAGCGATTGTAATTAATAAGGGCTGTTCGGAAGCCCTCCTCGTACTGTGAAATTGTGTCGGTGTTAATCAGGGCTTCCTTGAATTCTTGACGAATTGATTGGACCTTTTTGTAGTAATCCTCAGTCTCGAACTCACACTGAACCATGTGATCAGAAACCGAGGGATTAAATACGGAAAAGAATATTCCACTCGCTTTGAAGATCAGGGTTTTGATCTGTCCCCCTTTCATTCCGAGCTTTGGTTCGTATTGAAGGCGATCCAAGAAAGTGAACAGAAGCTCATCCATGGACCCAGTGTAAACGATTCGGACTGTAGCTTTCTCCTTATCAGCTTTCAATCCCATGGTCGCAATCTTGAGCAGATCAGCAGGTGTGTGGGCGAACATATCGTATTGCTTGGTCTCTGTGATTTGGTAGGATGAGTTTAGTGAAGCTTCGGAAGGGTTTTCGGTTTCCAGGTCCATTTTCTTGAAATTCTTCTCGAGGGCTTTGATGTTATCGTTGTAGCAGTAAACGTGGTTATTGTGTACCATGAAATTCATGCATTGCGGATGCAGATCCTTATTCACGGGCATCTCTCCCTGTGGGTATCTGTACTTGAGCTTGTTATCCTCCGAATAAACACGGAATCCCAGCCTGCAACGATCCGCGAATTTTCGGAGCAGCCTCAGAGTGAGGGACATAGAGGCTCCCTCAGTATATTCCTTTCCGTGGAAAAATCGATACAGACCCTCATAGGTCATCTCAATGTCAGTGTACTTCTTGTACCTCCCCCTTTCATGACAGGCTTTCATGGATCGAGAGTACAATGAGATCAGCATATCGTAGACACAGGCATTCGATTTTCCGGAAGCAGGCTTGATGATTAATTCCTCAATCGATTTTGCCTCGGGATTGAGATCGTAGTTAATGTACTGGCTCACAGCTGCGGTACATCGCATCGATTCTTCGAGTTCCTCATCGAGAAATTCTTCTTGAACGGCTTCCTGGGCTTCTTCCTCAGCCTGAGCCTCCACCAAAACGATTTCGTGAATTTCCGCGAAATAATCGTACCAATGCTGAATTTCGCTTGCAAGTCGATCAGCCCTAAATACGGTCTCAACAACATACAGGAAATCAGCGACCATATAGTGTCTCTGGTTCAGCACAAACCTTGTAACGAAACCATCACGGGCAATTTGTCGCAGCATCCTTACCGGAATTGTGATCGAAGCCCTTTTCAGGGGTCGGTACATGCGACCTTCGAAGCGGAGTGGCTGATCCCTCGCACGACCAGTGGGTTCAGCATTAATTTCGGCCCAGAGCTTGAAAGTGACCCGGACAACAGCATCGTCGGGAAACTGGGCAATCTGCCGGAAAAATTGATTCAGCTGCCTGTTCTCTCGGGGTCTCGGAGGTTCAGCCTCAATGGCCCCAATGCGACCGACCTCTCGATCAAATGCAGCCTGGCGAACCCCCAGCAGCGATTGCAGGGTATATCCCTTTGCAGGTCGCTCTGTATCGAAAATTGACTGAATGTTCTTGAGGTACAGCTCGAGCATGGTTTCGGGAACCTTGGAAGTTCCTGAGAATTTGCGCAATAATGCATCAGCGGTTCTCTTGGTGAACAGGTTCCGCTGGATACCAAGGTTAATCAATTCAATCGCTTTTGCTTTCAAGCCTTTTCTTCTCTTGTAACTTGCGCGAGGCATTGTTTACTTTAAGCCAAGAAAATAAATTCCGCAAGAAGAAGAAAAACTCTTTTTTCTCTAAGTTATATAAGTGGATTTTCCTTAAGTCATTTTTTGTTGACCACAGCGATAAAATCATTTTTTCTTTTTCGATAGAAAAGCATGCATAAAAATAATATATACAGAGCTGCAAACCTCAGCATTCATTGTGTCTCCTTGTTATACTTGCGGGGTCTACCGGGTTTAGGGGATTTTGGGATGTCTCTGCCTTTTGTTCCTCAGCAATAGCAGCGAGTTTTTCGGCGTATTTCCTATGATAGTATGCAAGCGATGATGCCTTCTTCTTTTCTCTGAACTCGGCATCATTCTGGTATTTCTCCTGTTTTTTATAGCATTGCCTTTCGAGGCATTGCTCCTTTGTTTTCTCATACCTAGCCTTGCGGACTGCCAGCTGTTTGGCTCGGAATTCGGGATCACTGTGATACCTTTCCCTGTACTTTTCGTTTCTCGCTTTTTTCTGCTCTGGGGACAGTTTGTATGGAGTTCTCTTTTTAGGCACTTCTGCGATTGCAGGGGTAGTTTCGATATCTGCCATCTTCCTATTAATAGCCAAGAAAAGTTTTTTCTCTAATTAAATTAGGGGGTTATCCTTAAATCATTTTTTGTGATGCAGCGAGATCTAATACTTCCTTGTCCTTCTCTCTCTTGCTTCTGAGGCATTATCCTCATTATCTGACATCTCAAACTCCACTGTTGTCTCACAACATCTACTGTGGCAATTGCTCACCACATGCAGACTGAACATCTCGAAGAACTTTCGTATTATGTCCATATCTCTAATAAAACAGAGATAATTCCTATACTGTTACCATTAATGGTTTGTCAGGCACTTACAATTTATTGTCAGGCACTATTATGGTATATCAGGCATTGTCAGGCACCTTTTTAGAAAACTTTTCTATAATACAAATTTCATTGTTGATCCAAGCAATGACATTGAGAATTGGAAACGTTTGTGAAAATCAATGTGTTTCCTGCCTGACAAACTTCTTGCTGCCTGACAACCTTTCATCAACAAAAAATGATTGTGTAAACTAACTTAAAGATTTACAGATATATTAATAAGAAAACAACAATGACTGCTCAAATTGCCAAAGGAATTCTTGCCGAAAAGATTGAAAAAGATACCCTCTGGAAAGATCATAAAGGATTAGTTGATGCTATTGTAGAGAGTGGTCTCCACTCAACAGGAATAAACATTGGTCAGGCTGATAATAAGCGAAACAAGGAATTTCGACAGAAAGTAGAGAGAGATGTATTGGGCATGATAATAGACCCAAACTACCTCTCTTCAATTAACAAAAAAAATCATTCAAACACTGCCACAAGAAAACGACTCTTTAACAAATTAATGAGTCGTTCTACTTCATCTTAAACAATAAAGCCAATTCCTTTGTATATATTTTTATAGCTGCCTCAGTAGCATACTGAGACCGCTTTGTTTCAATTATCTTATAGACCTGGGGGTCCATTGCTACTATCAGTTGGCAAATAATATTTAATCGGTCTTCCTCTGGGTCTCTGCTCCTCTTTTTGGGCTTTTCTGCGATAATAGGATGCCAGGGCTTGCTGCTTTTTATACTCTCTATATTCTGGGTCCTCTCTATATCGTTTCTGCATTGCTAGAATGTGTCTAATAGCACCCTCAGTTAAAGGCTCATCACTGGTAAACTCGATTAAACTAATAGTATCCTCCATTTATATTCCCAGAGAAAACGTTTTCTGCTGGCAGAGAACTTCTCCTTGGATACTCCTGTTGCTCCTGTTGCTCATATGTATACTCTGTGGGGTCTGCTGACATTGACTCCACAGAAACTGTAGACCTCCTTCTCTCTCTTGCTTCTGAGGCATTATCCTCATTATCTGACATCTCAAACTCCACTGTTGTCTCACAACATCCACTGTGGCAATTGCTCACCACATGCAGACTGAACATCTCGAAGAACTTTCGTATTATGTCCATATCTCTAATAAAACAGAGATAATTAAACCAAACTCGTCTTTTATATACTGTTGGGGCAACTCCCTTTTCTACTTCAGCTTTGGTGGCACCAGGTTCAATGGTTCCCTTTTGGGTTTTTGTTTTCATTTCATCTACTGCCTGCTCATCGATTTGGTTCTCTTTCTTAGCAATAAACTGTTTATCTGGGACACCAGTGATTCCCATTTTATAAACTTCCTTTCGAAGCATCTCCTTTAGCTTGGCTCTCTCTTTCTTCTCAGTAACATACTGCTCCAAAGCACTGGATTTGGCTTCCAGATCTTTGAGTTTAGCAGTCATCTCATCCCATTGAGCCTTGGGAATTCGATGAACATTCTGAGTGGGAGCAGTCTTGTATGTGACTTCACCAGCCATAGACTGAATTACCTTGTCTGATTCCTTACTAAGACCTTCACCTTTGCGAGCCAATGACAGATCTTGCAAGCCTAAACCTTTATCATCAGCAGCACCAATAATTCGCCTGGCACCCTCAGCAACAGCTTTCATTTTCGAAGCTTCAGGTGAGATGTTGAGTTGGTCACTGGTTGAAGCTTGTGGGGCTTTGTCATCGACTGATTCCTCATAGGCAGCATTGAGGGGGTCTTCTTCTTGCTGTGAGGGCTTCACCTCATTCATACCATTGAATTTCAGTGGATCTGTGTTAATGGATCCATTGTTTCCACCACCTGAATAGCCAACAGCCCCAGCTGGGATCCCTATTTTTCGTTTGGGAGGCATTGTATCTTTATTAGAATGAGAGATAATTTTATAAACCGCGTTTATATCGCATCAATTTATTGCTATGGACTTGGCTTTTCACTTCTTTGGGGGCTTCCTCTTTCTCTGGTGGTTTCAGTTCATCTTCTTTCTTTTTTGGCTTCCTGTGGAAGCGAGGAAAATCGAAATCTCCAACTAAATCGGCTTTATCGACATAGTAGCCCACATTATACTTGAAAGATGTATAAACAAGGAACTGGTATGAGTGAACATACTCTTCAAAGAGTTTATAGAAGTCTTCTTTTCGAGGAAAAGTCGAAAACTCCTCTGCAAATGCCTCCAGCTCTTTTTGGTTGCTTGCACAAACCATAATTACTATATCACTATTGCAGCGAATAACACTTGCGACCTTTCTTAATTTTTGGGAAATAGTTATAATTGATATATTGACATGTCTGCCACGAACATAAAGCATTCCCACTGTTTTATCTCGACTGAGATCCAGCTGGTCATTTTCTATCATATCCTCTAAAATCACCAGCATATGGTTAAGTTCTTCTCCTTTCTCCCTTTTTGCCTCTCTTTCTTTTATAATTTTCGACATGTATTGGGGATCCCATGCACCCAGTTGAACAGTAGCAGCTTTGTCCAAAAATGTGAAAATGAGGTAGCGGATATAATAAGTGTTGTATCAATCTTTTTGGCATCATGCAGCTGTTTCAAATAATATTTTACAGCTTCTGTTTTTCCGCATCCACTTTTTCCGAGTATGAGTAGTCGAAAAGGGGGTTCTATCATTTCACCAGCATTGAATTCCTCCAAATCAGAACTTGGTATAGGCATTGTGTATCTTTCTATAAAGAAACAGATAAAAATAATGCAAGGTGACTGAATATGGTTTACATGTTAGAAAGGAATCTTTTAATGCAGCCCTCAATATCAGTTTCGGTGTATGGGATTCTCAGCAGTTTAATGTTGTTAGCTTCACAGTATCGATTTTTAATAGCATCTCTTTTCTTCACTTCTTCATGCATTTTTTCTCCACCAAAGAAAGCATTTGGTTTGAAGTGTTGACTTCCATCATATTCAATTGCACAATTAAACGATGGAAGATAGAAATCGAACCTAAGAGGCTGAATAAACCTACATTCCGGAAATACATGATTTCGAGCAAAACCAAAACCCCTTTTTAGCAAATACTTCAAAACCTGCTTTTCTCCTTTGGACATTTTTTTGAAACAGTTAGGGCATCCATGACCGCTGTAATGCTGTGATGGGTTTTGTGAGAACTCTCGATTGCAAGAGTTGCATTTGATTAAGACCTTTGTGTATGCATTTACATACTGAACTTTGGAATAATCGTAGTCATCTCCATGGATTTCTCTTGCTCTCTCAATGAATTGGGAAGTTGTGAAACGTCTATGTTTACCATTCTTTTCAAGAAAGCACTTTCTACATCCACCATCTCCTCTAAGATGGGCATATGCTAATTGCTGGAATATTGAACCACAGGAATTGCATCCAATTGTAACTTTCTTCTTTTTTCGGATATATCCAAGGTTAGAGTAATCATATTTGTTGCCATGAATGGACTTTGCTTCTTCAACAAAGTCTTCTTCTGGTGTTCGCTGTCTTAAATGTAAAGCATTTCTTGCACATTGTTTACACCCTCCTGAGCTTCCTTGTTTTATATGACCTCCAGCAGTTATTTGGAAATATACCTGGCAGGTGTTGCAAAGAATAGTTATATGTTTCAACCAACCTTTGTAATCAACTTTATCATATCCGTATTTATCACCATGCATTTCCCGGCTTCTGAATATAAACTCTTCATTCGAAAGTCGTGGAACCATTGGATACGATTTTACACTCTCAAAAATAAATAATCATTTTTTCTTTAAATGCCTTACGAGAAATGGTAAGATCTAAAGATTTATACGTCTTAAACCATCGCGATCCAAAATTATGAAGCTATGCATGAGAGCGCGAACATTAACATCGATTACCTTATCTGATGGCATGTAGAGTGTGAGGAATGAAGATGAGGAATTTGTCAGGTCGACAAAGCCACTTTGAGCGATATTTCGAATTGCCTTTTCTCCATCAAGGCAGAATGGGAGTCCTGAAAGGACATAGCGATCAGCAACCTTATCCATGTTAGAGCATTTGAAGGCATCAGCAATTAGCTCAGCACCTTTGAGTAGGGAAATTGGCTCAGTGGCATAAAGTCGCTGTCCATTAATTTCAACAGTGAAAGTAATATCTTTGGAGTTGGCATAGGTCTTAAGAACACTGTGGGAGCCATTGGATTTGTCAACAGTTTCATGATCACGAACTGAAACAAGCAGAGCATATACAAGACCTGAGATTTGAGAGAGGTTAATTCGATTGGGTTGGGCATTGCCCTTGGCAGGGAAAGCACTAGCATCTACAAATCCAATATCAAGGGAGGGAATAGCCATGCCAGTAGTCTTTACTTTTTCAATTACAGTAGCGAAAAGCTCATCAGAAACATTAATAGCATGCATGTAAAGGCGAGGAGAAGTAATAGAAATAACAGGAGTTGTTGCACCAAGACTGAAAGTGGTGATGTTTTGACCAACATGGGCAAGGGTTCCATCTGTAAAGTTTCCAAGACCATCATCAGCAGTTGCATCAACAGTTCCAACAGCAGTTGTGAGTTCACGACCACCATAGGAAGTTTCAACATAACCCTTTCCAGCATCCTTAAACCAAACAGTAACAACCATTTCACCAGATAAAGCACCAAGGGGAAGGTAGTGATTTAGCCAAGGCACTGGGATCTCAACGAAAAATGAGCCACCAAGTCGGTTGGTTCCATGAGCAGGGATACCATGAACCATGCCCATTGAGCGTTTCTTTTTAGCTAGTTGATCCTCCGAATAATAGACCAGGGGAAATGAGCAAGGAAATCAGAAGGGATGTGGTAGGTGTAAGATCCATAGGTAATTTCAAGTCGCTGAACTAAAGCACCAACTGGGCGAGTGTATCCATTGCGAACAAGGTCCGTATCACCAGCAAAAGTGATGGCTGGAAGGTCGAAAGCAAGTTCGAGTTTTCCACAGAAATTGTAGCGAGGTAGCTTGAAGGAAATGCGATTTCCAACATTATTCTCAAAAGTATTGCTGGGATTCACAACAACTAGAACTGGCTTAGACTTGGATTCGAGACCAAGCATAAGGGAGTTATCCAGGAAAAAGGCTTTCGCCTCCTCTGGGGTTGTTAGGGCTTCTTTCAGCGAAAGTCTTTGAAGAGTGGAAGTGATATCCATTATATTCTCTTTTATTATACTGCAACATAAAAAATCTACCAATGATCCTTAATTTATGCGAAGCTTGTAATAACTGGATAGGAAGGGTGAAGCTGTGACATTCGCATCTTAAAGTATTCATAAACTGGGTCCCCAGCTGGCTCATCACCATAGCGAATTTCAAAGGTAAGATGAACAGGTTGACCCTCAAAATCAATTGGTTCATTAATAGCATTTACAATATCAACCGAGAAAGTGGATAATCCAACTTTCTTATTATAGTATTTGTAAAGTGGATGAGCCTCTGTTGAATTGTAAACTACATGCTCACCATAGTCTTTGTCAGGAACCACTATTTTATGGAAGTAACCAGTCAGAAGACCATCCCCACATTGCACCAGATCACCCAGCTCTTTTACTCTCACAAACAAAACACTGTCCCTGGTCTTCTCAGGCTCAAATGAAGATATAATACCGTTTACTCGAGTTCCAGTAAAGATACCATCAGTGAGAGCATCATAAACTTGTGATTGGATTGAGGAATTGCCATATCTTCCAGGATCAAGACCAAGCAGTCTACCTGAACTCAATAGCTTTTGAATTGTTTGCAGGTTTGGATTTACAGCAAGTGAGAAAGCCAGGTAAAACTTTTTTTCGGAATGGAATACTATTCGTTTCAGTGACTCATCCCATTTGCAGCGAAGAGATGGTTTAGGATTTTTCAAATCGAACTTTTCATTAATAACATTCACCAGTTGTTGGTGGCTTTGGATGGGGGCTTTGCGACTTATAATGATTTGTTTCCACTGTTCAAAGTCCTCAGCTGGGCGAACTGTGGGGATACCATCAATTCCAGCTCCTGCAAGTTCTTCAGAATAGTAAATACTAAATGAATTGTCGATTGTTACATCTCCTACTTTGGTTTCCCCACTCACCATAGGGATGCTGTTATAAAATTCGGCTGATACCAGTCTCACAGCCCTCACATTCTCATAACTACTGGGGAGTCTAGCCACAAAGCTTGATGTGGGACCATCACCAGAGATTGTATTAAATGAGCTAACCTCGATGTAATCCACAGGCATTCTTCTTTTATCTATATTTATATATTAAAATGAATCGACTTGTTAATATTGATAGCAGGGATAGAAGCCAAGGACAAAATGAAAACTCTTACAGGGTCACCCTCACAACTCCAGTAGAGAGACCAAGGGAATGCAGGGTTCTTTATGCAGAGATTCCAAACAGTATCTATAACAGTGTGGGGACTGATCATTTAACAGTTGATTTTAACTACCAAGATGGTTCATATAACCAAGTGATCACACAACAAGTGTATCCCCTTCCCAGTGGCTACATCAATCAGGGTCATTTTGGGGTCACACACCCTTATAATTATGGGCTGAACTATTCAAGCTTCCAAACAATTGCAGGCAAAACAGTAGCTTTTGAGTTCAAAATATTCTACAACCCAACAACCTATAAAGTGGAGTTTTACAGTAATCATGAGTTTCGTTTTATTGCAAGCAACAAGCGAATAGGGAAGCTTTTGGGTGTAAGTTCTACTGAATACACCACTGGGTATTATAGCACTCCTCCTGTTGGTGGATCTCCATATCGACCTGAGAACCTTTTAAAGTATGATGGTAAACCTATTACACCTGATCACCCAGCATGGGGAATCACCTTCTCAGGACCCAGACTCTCCTCAAAGCCCTTGCAGTACTATTTCACCAGTAATAAGATGTCTGATATGAATGCTGAGCAGTATCTGTACATGCATATTAAAGAGCTTACCCCCTTTGCCAGCAGACACAATATAATTCCGAAATCGCTACCACATAACCAGGGAGCTATCCTTAGATTGCAATTGAGTAAAGATATAGGTGGCTATGTTTACCATAGTGGTGAACATGCAGAATTTATTCAAATCAATGACAGAAACCTGGTGATAAGGGAACTCACAGTTGAGTTTAAAGATTACTTTGGTGAACTGATTGATATGAATGGAATCGATAATTCGTTTCAGTTGGAGTTTATCGAATAAAGGCACCTGTAAAGTCAACTCTCATTGTGGGAGCATTCACATACACAAGGGGATAAATGCGAATATATTTAATTCTGAGAGAGAAACCTATGTAAAAAGCATCCTTGATGCTGAGAGGAAATCCACTCAATAGAGCCACATCACCAGAGTTGTGAGCATTGTTAATGTTCTCACAGACATATATTTTGTTCTGCCCATCTACTCGAATAAAAGACCAGTTGATCCCATCAGTGGATGTTGCCACATTGAAAGTCTTAATAAAAGCATTGGTGTCCCCTGATCCATAGGCAATCACAGAAGAGAGTTCAAAAGTATATGGAAAAGCAACTTGTAGGTATTCAGTGGGGGTTTCCCATATCTGTTCAGGAGCATAGGCTCCAGCTTCCCAGCCAAATGCTGAAGGTCTAGCCATGAAAGGCTCTTTACCTGTCACAGAGGATGAGGCAGTAAAGGCATCATCTGCAAGCTGATACCAATTGGCATCCAAAGGAGGTGATGTAGTGAGAGTGGATGAGATGTAAGCCTTTGTAGGGTTCTTAAGTTCATAGTTTGCTACTAGAAGGCTGCAAAGCTTATTAATCATATCATTGTTTGCTGCTATGTATGTTTCAGTGAATGCTAGCATATCTGGGATCTTAGAAGTGTCATCAAGGGAGCTTACTATGTGATTTGGAAGTGGGACTGATAGCCTATAGTATCTCCCATAATCCTGATCATAGTTGTAGGGTAACAACTCCTCCATCTTATCAAGGGCAGAAAGCTCACTTGCAGCCATGAGCATGTTAATCAATGGGCTTCCATCTGTTGAGGCAATCCATGAGAGAATTCCCCAGCTGTTCACAGTCTCATAAGCATAACCCACATAATCAGACTCTAAATGTGGGTCCACCTCACCACAAGAGATACTTATTACTATAATATCATCATCATCACTGTAAATCTTCTTTGCATGGCTGTAACCACACACACTGGGATTATTGTTTCCCGAAATGGCACCATCAATGAGACAGACAAATACTCCCCGATTGAAATCAACAATGCTTACAGGAGAGAAATATGTAGGAGCAGCAGAAGTAGCCCTAGCAGCAATCTTACAAGGCATAAAGTTGTAGTTGTTGTCATTTGTGATAAATATTGGTTTCATATTCTGAGTATCAAAGGATGTAATCACAATGTCTTTTAGGGAATCCTGTATGAGTGATTCACCAGTAACTGAATTGATTGCAGTCTCCAAGGGTCCCACATCATACTTTGTATTAAATAGGGCATTTTCGATTATATTTCGAGGATTTGCGAAAATCAAGGGCAGTTGAGTTAGGTAAATATTGTGTAAATCGTTTGCTGTCAGTTTAGGTTCACCTGGTCTATCAGGATGCCTTATATTCAAACCTATTGCAATGATCCCACCAGTGGAAGTTCCACTCACAAGATCCACAAGATCGATTATTCTCCTGCCAGTTCGATTTTCGATTTCTTTTAGCAGCCTGGTTATGATAATGCCCCTTGCACCCCCGCCAGAAAGACTTAAAACGACCTTGAGAGGCATCTTTTACTTATCAGGAATTTTATAAATCCATATAGTAAAAGCCATGAGCTTCAATTACCCACCAAATCTAGAAACCATTCAAGATGATAATGCAAGCAGCACCAAGCATGTGAACTTTGATAATATTAAAGTAAAGGGTTCAGTTTCAATTGACCACAGCTCTGATAATTCATCAAAGACTCAATCAAGGGAGCATGCTTTATCTGTGAATCAAACCGATCCAGATAAAGAGGATGTCAGTGTAGCCTTTAGTTTGGGTAATGTGAAAGCAAACCAAGTGGCAGAGATCAAAGCAACAAGAAGGAGACCTAGGAAACTAAAAACCAGTGGCACTCACCCAGATATACCTTCCAGGTTCGATAGTGGTCGATTGATTTTCAATGTTCAAGATGAGCAGGGCAAACAGAACACAGCTTTGCGAATTTACAATGAGGGCAGCACTGCAAAAGCTGAGGTCCCCCAAGTATTGCAAGTGGGTCCCATTGCCAATACAAATCAGGTCTCCTACACAAATGATGTCTACCCCAAGGATATTACTTATGACTTTGCAAGAAATGAGCCTTTTGGTTTCTTTACTCCAAAAGATGTCCATCAAAAAAAGCCATCAATTACAATCAACAGTAGCCCCAGTCAACCAGTAGCAATCCATTTACATCCTGATTTAGTCGAAATGGATAGGCACCTTTTGCCTTTGTATAGCAATGTGAAAGACCTTGGAATTAGAACCAGGCAATGGCGAAATATCCATGGCAGCAATGTGTATGCAAATGGTGAGAAGCTTGTTAGTGAGAAAACCCTAAGAGAAATCATTGAGCATTATGGTCCCAATGGACCTACTGTCCCATTCCCTATTCCATTTCCCAATGGACCACCCGATTTAACACCAAAGAAGCAGCCTGGAAGAGAATACACAGCAACTGAAGATGTAGCCTTTGGGCAGCATATTGTTAGTTGGGAGCAAGTTCGCAATAAACCTATAATTGAACCCAGAAAGCAAATAGATGAGCAGTATTTACCTCCTGAAGTCGATATATTAGAGCTTGATGAATATCAATTCGTTCCAGATGAGGAGGAGTATTTACCAGATGGTTTTGACCCACAAGAATATGAATATGATCAGTTTGATCCCAATGAGGAGGAGATACTACCAGATGGCTTAGATCCACAAGAGTTTGAGTATGAGCAGAACTATGAACCTGATGAGGAGTATTTACCAGATGGTCATGATCCACCAGCTGTTGATTATGAGCAACCATATGAACCCCATGAAGAATTATTACCTGATGGATTTCGCCCAGAGATTTGGGAATTCTTTCCAGATTATGAACAAATTAATAATAAACCAGCAAAGTTTCCCCCAGAGGATCACAACCATGATTGGGATGAGATCTTAGGCAAACCTGAAAAGTTTCCACCAGAAGACCATAGACACACTTGGGATCAAATCGATGCACCAGAAGAGTTTCCACCAGCACCACATAGACACAATTGGAACCAAATCGACCAGCAACCTACATTCGCATCAGCAGGTGATGCTGTCAATGATGGGCTACATGGTGTGAGTCTCTATAAGAATATAGACACAGAGGAAAGATTAATGTTAGATACGTATTACGTCAATCGTCACGGAATAAATGCAGGCACCACAATGGAAGGCGAATTATATATCAGACCACCTACACGAGTTAATTTAGTTGCAGCAGGTGGAGGTATTGGAGTAATGCAGAATAAACCGGGCATCTATCTAACAAGTTACTACCCAGATGACATCCCGATGACAGTTACATTACCACCTATCCCATCTCTTCCAGCCGATCCAATTAATTTTGTAGACAAAGATGCAGCAATCCAAATTAACGTTACTGATGTAAGCGCTCTTGATGGATCAAGACCAAAGTTAATATTTAGTCGAGATCGGCTCTTACCTGATGATTTAATTGGAGATCGAGACGATTATAAGCAATGTGAGATAGGGTGGATTAAAACCAATTATAATGATGTTGATAAGCAAGGGGTCTTGGAAATCAATCAGAGAGCAGCAGCAAAAAACATACACAACGAAACAATATCACGAGTGGTCACAGAGGATTATTTAGAAAACAAGAATTACATAGATGGAACCGAATTAGCTACGGCTTTGCTTCCTTTGGCGGCAGTTTCAACTGTCCAATCTTGGTTAGGTAACTACCTTCCCCTCACAGGTGGAACCATAACAGGTAATCTGACAGTCAATGATACATTGAGTGTAGGTAAAGAGATACACCTAAGTGGAAATCAGTTCGAGAGAGGATCCCAAGATTTCTCTACATATAATCCAAGGGAAATAGCAGATTGCCTACTTCACTTTAACGCAAACTCTGATAATTGGAAGAGTGGAGCGCTTGTTTATGAACTCAAAAATTACGCAAGGGGCGGCTCAGTTTGGAATTATATTAATGTAGTTAACACTCTTGTTAGTTACGGCAGTGTTACTTTCAGCTTCCTCGGTCCAAATAGTAAAAAGTTCTACCAGGTGGCTACCACAAACACATTTTCATTCATCAATTATCAATATCAAACTTCTACTCTTTATGATACTATTCCTTTCAGCGGAATTACGGTCTCATTTGTCATTCGATTTAAACCAAGCGTTCCAAATGAAACAGTTTTACGAATCGACGGCTCAACACATGTGAATGGAAACAATCTCAGTTGGTTGATTACTAAAACAAGCGGGTATTTGAATGTCAATAAGAATGGCTACGATTTAGTGAGCATTCCAATATCAACAACAGAAGGGAATTCTTGGACAATGTTCGATATTCGAGTAACAAGCACAACTGTTCATTTTGGTGTAAATGGAAAACATAGAGATACAATATCTGTTCCTGCCGATTCAAGATATCCACGCCAAGATGTCAATAAAATACATGTGGGTGATAGCGTTTCAAAATTCGATTTATGCGAACTCCTTTGTTATGGTAGAACCCTTTCAGATACAGAACTACAAAATATTAGATGGTATTTACAGCAAAAATACGGTTTTCCGGAAGACCCTTTAAATCCATATCCATTGGATAACAACAAGATTCTTGTTAGAACTAATGAGTTTAAAGTAACCGGCATCCTCTTGGCGACGAACGTTATTATGACTACATCAACCTCAGGCACAGTATCGACTATGAGCCTTCAAGAAAAAACAAATAGCTTGGAAGAGAGTATTTATACACAACAAGAGGCAATTACAGCACTCCAAACTGAGGATGCCGCACTTGCAACAAGAATAAATAACATAGAGAGTGATTATACTTCTTCTAATGTGGTTCAAGAATGGACAGCACCTTTAACGGCATCGAATGTAGTTCAAGAGTGGATAGCACCATTGACTGCATCGAATGTAGTTCAGGAATGGATTGGACCTTTAACAGCATCGAATGTGGTTCAAGAGTGGATTGCGCCATTAACTGCATCGAATGTGGTTCAAGGTTGGATACAGAACCACACACCTGCGTGGTCAAATATCACAGATAAACCATTAACTTTTGCTCATGATGCTCATTCTCACACAAAGTCAGAGATAACAGATTTCGCCCATACTCACACAAAAGATCAAATCACAGATTTCGCCCATACACACACCAAAGATCAAATAACAGATTTCGCACATACTCACACAAAAGATCAAATAACAGATTTCGCCCATACTCATTTATGGGAGCATATCACAAATCCTCCGTTAACCTTCCCACCTGATTCACACACTCATGATTATTCAGAGATTACAAATAGCAACCACAGGCACCCATGGAGCGAAATAGACGAACAGCCAGTTTTTGCCCAATTGAATGCAATCGGAAACGTTTTTAATGGAGTCACACTTTACCAATCGAGTAATACACCTGAAAGATTGTATTTGAATGATCATTATGTTAGTCTCAATGGTTCATTTACAGGTGAAACAGGCACACCGATGGTGGGAACTCTTGCAGTAAGATTACCCAGGGATCCAATCGTAAATGGAGTGTATAGTGGCGATTTTAATGTAGGAGTAAATGATACTTTCCCCAGTATCTATGTAACGAATTATCACCCGGGTGAAACAGGACAAGTAGCGGATTTTTCAGCAGCTATTCAAATTAACGTAACAGATCAAAGCGCATATGATGGAGCAAGACCTAAAATAGTATTCACAAGGGAGAAAGTTGTAAACTATCTTCCTGTTGTGGGACAACCAAAAGATGATTTCGGGAAATGTGAGATGGCGTGGATCAAAACATTAGCAGGTGGCGCCCTTGAAGTCAATCAGAGAATGGCGGCAAAAAATTTACACAATGAAACCCTTTCGGGTGTAGTCACAGATGATTACCTTGAAAGCAAAAATTATGTAGATGATACAGAACTTGCAGCAGTTCTTGAAGATTATGTGACAAAATCAGAACTTGATGTATATGTGACTGAACCTGAACTTAATGTAGCATTATCTAATTATCTTCCTCTCACAGGTGGAACCATCACCAGCAACTTGGTTGTGACAAGCAACCTAACAGTTGGAGGGAAAATACAGATGGGAACAGGAAGCATATTTGAGATTAAGAATGATTATTACTATCGAATCACTTCCAATTTTGATCCCGCTTCTAACATTCCCAATTGCCTTTTTGCATGGAAAGCATCAGGGACAGAAGGGCAATCAGCAACAGGAACTTCCATTTTTAATCGAATCTCATCAAGTATTCCATCACTTCGTGTTATTGGAAGTCCTTATTATGCATCAGATATTGCTATTAACAATCAAATGAGTTTAACAATTGAACAAGCTAACAACTTTGCAATATATTCTATTATAACTCGAACTATTGATTACTCAGCCGGGTTAACCTTTTTCTTTGTTGGAAGATATGGAAGAGCAACAAGTGGGGCAGATTTCCATTTTAGATGTGAGAAATCAGCAGCTCCAAATAGACAATTGCGTTATGGAACAGTTACGTGGTCTTCAATTGGTATCAGCTCATTCGTAATTAATGGTGTAAGTCAAACAAGACCTTCATTTACTGTTCCATCTTTTGCAAATCAATGGTATTACTCTGACCAAACCATAACAGCAGATAGCTACACAGTAGGATTTAATGGAGTTGATATTGGGACAACCACAGGAACCAATTATTTACCCGATTCAACAGTGAATCTTTTTGGAACGGGTTCTCTCTTTGGAGGTAGCATTGCTGAGATTATTGTATTTAACAGAGCATTAACCGCAGCAGAAAAACAAGAAGTAAGGTATTACATTCAACAAATGTATGGTTTCCCCAATACTCAACCAATCTTAACTCGGGAAACTCTTAATATTGTAGGAAAAGACAGATTAACACTTAGCAATTTGGAAATACCCACACACACTCACACAAAATCACAAATAACAGATTTTGCCCACACACATTCCCGATTAGAGATTCCAGATTTTGCTCATGTTCACACAAAAGATGAGATTTCAGATTTTGACCACACACACACATGGAACAGTATCACAGATAAGCCTTTAACATTCACACCTTCACCACATCCACATTTATGGAGCCATATTACGGATAGACCCACCTTAGCAACAGTTGCAACAAGCGGAAATTATGATGATTTAATTAATAAACCAACATATACAGCACCCACAAATTTCGATGCTACAAGTGGTATTTCCACAGACTACACAGGAGATTGGAGAGGTTACATCGGGCAACCATTGGAGGAGACAGACACTTGGGCAAACACATGGGTTGATGGTGATTTTGATTGTAGTAGCTGTAAGATGTATTGGACTGTCCCAGCAGGAATGAAATCATGTTATATCTATTATACCTGTCAGTATAACAGTAGATACTTTGATGTAGTGGGAATTGATTCATCGACAAATACTTATGTTTATTCAAGAGTAAATGCCTATGCTCCTGCTATTCAGCCTTCTCAATATAAACAGTTTGTTGGAATAAATTGTGAAGGACTTGTTAAAGTTGGTGTTCATGGACAAATAGGAAGAATTTATCTTCCAGGTCCGATTACTGTTGGTTGGAGCAAAAACCCCGCTGTATCGTCACACAGTGGTTACTTCCATTGGGATAATATCTACGGAAAGCCAACAGCTTCCACAAGTGTCGGTCCTCACTCTCACTCAAAAGCAGATATCACAGATTTTGCTCATACTCACACAAAGGCAAATATAACAGATTTCGCCCATACTCACACGAAATCAGAAATCACAGATTTCCCAACCTTAGACCCATTTGTAGCAAATACGATCACAGCAAATAATACCATGTATGTGGGATCCGGTCAAATTTACCAACCAGACTCTCCTTTATTCTACGAACAGTGGTTCTTCCACAATTCCACGAACATATACGATAAAACGCTATTATGTCGTGGCAATGCTTACGCAAGAGCATACTATGCGATGGATGAAAAAGACAATGGTAAGATTGCGAAACTTGTCTCAGAACAGCGTGTCAATAAGGATCAGTATATACAGACAGGGAGTTTTTCAAATTCCTTAACAATCGTAGGTCCGGGTCATTGGGGATTTCCACAAGTTGTCACATTCCCAAAAGCGTTTGCAGAAGCCCCAGCAGTCGTTCTCAATTTAAGAGATGGGTATAATGGTGGTTCATATGTATTGGTATATGGTGTCACAAGTTCCACAACAACAACATTTACTATTCATGCAACAATTTCGGCAAATAGAGAATACAATGAAAGCATTGGACTTTTCCACTATCAAATGACTTATATAGCAACAGGGAAGATGATAGCATAGAATGTCGTTTATTTTTCTATCCTTCTTAGTAAAAGAAGCAATGGGTGAATACAATCGAGTTCAACTGCCTATATATTCCCTTGGATCCCCTGCAATGCATTTTCGCCAGCATGAAGTAAATGATGAGGTTCGTGGATTAGAATCCACAGAGAGACCCAATTCCAATGGTAACTCATTTGACAAAAATTCGATTATTCGAGTTAAAGAGCTGAGAGCTGATAAGAATT
This sequence comes from Cyanophora paradoxa, assembly GCA_004431415.1. NCBI lineage: Eukaryota > Glaucocystophyceae > Cyanophorales > Cyanophoraceae > Cyanophora > Cyanophora paradoxa. The sequence continues at coordinate 139,009 of QPMI01000645.1, forward strand.
CTGGTGTGGTTAAAACAACTCGACTGCTTGTCACAAATGCTAACTTCTTCCAGCCTACTAATGGAGGTCCAGATGCTTACAGTGTTGATCTGAAAGCCCTTGATTTCGATAAGAATTCTGCTGCTGTTACTGTGAGATCAGGAGGAGCTTTTATTGGTGGAGGTTGCAGAGTTTCAGGTCAGCTTTCATCCTCAATTTCGTATAATGATGTCCCAGATACTCTTGAACAGAATGTGGATGACCCCCAACGAATTCGTTTCTACACACCTGTTGCACAGCAACCTTTTTGCATTTCTATGTTGCATCCTCTGTAACTCTTGAGAATTCGGAATTAGTTTCCATTACAGGAACTGATCGAGTAAGAAGAAATATTCCTCTTCCCACTGCAATGCTTTCCATGTGTAGAGCCAATAATAATCAACCAGGACACAACTACTTATTCTTTGTTCAAGCTTCGAACCATTTTGGCAGAGGATATTGTGTTTATAACAATTTGACATTTACCTATGATCTGTTTGTCACTGAGGTTGGAGTATACAATACTATGATTATGGGACTGAGAACAGATATAGCAGCTGTATCAGCACTTCGTGGGGTAAATGTTGCTGATATATTCACAACAGGATTTTACCAAGAATTAGATGTAATTGATGACCCAACCCCATAAAAGATATATCCCTTTAATGTAAAATGGCTGAGCAACCCCCACTTGAACGAATTATTACACCACAGCTATCATTAGCTGCCCCAGCAAACCATGTTCTGCAGCATGCTACCTTTGATGATGTAGAGGGTCTCCAATCAACAGAGGTCCAACCTACAATGAACACCTTTGGTTCCACCCACAAACTGAGATTACAGGAACTCAGGTGTGATAAAAATAATGGTATAGTTAAGACAACTAAGCTACTTGTCACAAATGCAAACTTTTCTGCTCATTATGGAGACCCAGATAGCTATGGAGATCCTCTGTCTACTTATTCTTTTGAATCTAGGTCGGGAGCTATTAACTGCAAATCGGGGGGAGCTTATATTGGTGATGGTCTTAGGGTTGGTGGGGCTGTTGGAGCGCCTTTATTTGTGAATGATCAACCCAATCCCATTGATCCCAATACAAGAATTCGAACCTATGTCCCCAGCATGAATGCCCCCTATATAATCAAAATATTCCCCATTGTAGTAAATGAACAGACAGCAGTAGTAGATTCTCTTGTTGAGATTGGTGACCACTACAAGGTTGTTGTGGATATTCCACCAGATGTATATGCTGTATGCCAAGTTGAAGGTGGAACTCCCAACTTTGCAGTAGTGATCACCCCATATGATAATTTTGGTATTGCTTATCATGGAGTCAATTTCGGTTTGGAAGACTATCAGTTCTTAGTTAGAGCCACCAAGTTTGGTATCTACAAGTGTGTGATGTTTGCAGAGAGAACCGATTTTATTGCAAAGCAAAATACCTATGCTGAATACTATGGGACAAATCGATATTTCCCCATTTTCGGGCAGGATACTGCTCCATAAGAATATTGGTTATATATAGAATATGGATAGTAAAACAAAAAAGTTTATTGATGCTGCTATGACAGTCCATGGTAAAGATAAATTCGATTACAGTGAGACACATTACATCAAAGCTCAAGAGAAAGTATCTGTTAGATGTTTGCAGTGTAACAAAGTGATCCTTACCTATCCCTTTAATCATGTGAAGGGATCAGGGTGTAGGGACTGTAATAAAAGAAAAAGTCAAGCACATAGGAAAAGGGCTACTTCATCAATCACAGTGGAATATAGGGATGTTTGCATTCGGTTCGATTAGGTTTAATTAATTTTTCTAAGGTATTCTTAATGGAGACTAAATACAGAGGCTTTCATGTTATGCTTGATTACAAAGCTAAATCAGCTATTGCAACAGGACATGAGCATGTTAGCTTCCTAGGTAATTGGATTATGGGAACCCTTGAACAAGCTATATTGAGACAAGGTATTAGGATTGTTCATAAGCATTGTGAGATATTTGATGGCAAACTATCACCTCCTGGTTTTGCATTGGTTCTGCTATTAGATGAAAGCCATTGTACAGCTCATTGTTATTCCAATGAAGGCATGTTAGCAATTGATATATTCAGTTGTGGTAAAGAAGCTCAGCATAAAACACAAGCAGTAGCAGATGAGATCGATAAAACAATGAATTTCCTCACATTTGAGAAGACTGAAAGACATAAACATGATAGATTTCCGTTTTAATGGGTTTCTATAATGAGTTTTGAAAGGATTCCTTTGTTTTTCAACAATGGATCTACTGTTAGAATATCGAATACTGTTCGATATCCCCAAGATAGATCTATCGTTAAAAAAAGATATAGTATATCCTTTTTTCTGTATAGATACAATAGAATCTTACAGTAAAACCACAGGGAGGGGGTCATGGGTAAAGAGAGAAAATGTGATTTATCAATAAAGTCGATAGATATATATGAGAGGCATAGGTAGGGGGTCATGGTTTTTGATCGAGGGTTGATGAAAAGTGAGCAATTTACGATTCCTATCGGGCATTGGTAAGGAATCGATCGTAAATTGCTTTGATTATCGATGAGGTCTATTTATGCAATGCGGGGTTTTAACTGTGAGGTTGACTGCAGACCGACCCCCCCGAATCTTTGAAGTGTTCCAGTTTTCACCGAAATTTAAAACAGGCCAAACAGTTCGAGTCAACGTCCATTTTATGATCTGCAATTCGCGTTATTTGCGGACCTTGTCAAGTACAGGCAAAAGGCTTTTCCAGATGCTTCTTTGGGCCTACGACACGAGCTTTCAGCCATGTCCCCATGGAGAGGGCTTCATGCGAGAGCCGGTCGTAGTCTTCGCCAAATCGCTGAAACAGTCGAATTCAGAGGGTGCGATCTGAGCTCTTGTCATGGCTTTCTCTTGAAGTTTCCATGCAGGTGATCTGAACGGAACGGACGGCGGGAGCTCTTCTGGAATACAAAGCGATGTGCTCCTGTTCGTGGGAGTCAGTAATCTGCCTCCAGATCTGCAAGAGAAACTGCGGGGGAAATCTGGCGAAAAAGACTATTTATATGCATATATTCCCATTGCTGACGCGTGTATCAATTCAGCAGTTCGTTCAAACATAGGTACGCCTATCCTCCCTTGCAATGAACTGTCCCTGCTGACGCGCGTGTCGCTCCTTGAATTTCCCAGAGCCGCTAGTCGACGAGAACTGTGAATGGACCATTGTTGATGTCTTTCCCTCGTCGGGCGCGAAACGTCGGGAAGACAGAGCTGTCGACAAGATCCGCGAGCGTCAGCAGAAACTGGAGGCCCGGAAGCGGGCGGCATGGAAGGCCGAAAAGCAGAGGCGACTGCGGGAGGCGGAGGAGGCGCAGGGGGCCGCCGCGCGGGCCCAGCGCGAGATCGAGAAGCAGACGCTGGCCAACAAGGTCCGCCCTGAGTTGTAATTCAATTTCCGTTTCGAATTTACCTGAGCTGCCGGCCGGGGGCGCAGGCGGCGGCGGAGCGGCTGGTGCGGCGGTCGGAGTGGGCGAAGGCGCGGGCACTGCTCGAGGGCGTGCTGGCCCGCGATCCCGACTGCCTCCCCTCCCGCCTCGCCCGCCTCAGCGCGCCCTGCCCGCCCCGCCCGCCCGCCAGCCCGCCCTCGTGTTTCTGACTCCGAGGGCAGGGTGCCTGGCGGGGCTTGGGCTTTTCGAGGAGGCGCTGCGGGAGGCGGACAGCGAGCTCGGCCCGCGCCTCGCCGCCCGCCCCGCTGGCCCCGACGCCGCCGCGATGGCCGCCGAGTGCGCCCCGCGGCGCCCCGGCCCGCAGCGCCCGCCGCGCCCCGCGCCGCGCCCGCGCCCGCGGCTGACTGGCGCAGAGTGGCGCAGCGGCGCGCGCAGGCGGCAGAGGGCATCGCGCGCCGGGCGCGGGAGGCGGCGGAGGCGGCGGCCCGGAAGGCGGAGGAGGCGGCGGCGCGGGAGGCGGCGCGGGAGGCGCAGGCCGCAGCGGTGGCCGCTCTGGGGGCGAACAAAGCTCCAGAGCAGGCCTCGGCCGGAGATGACTTGGCCGATCGGGTTGCTGCAGAGCTGAACTGGGCACCGCCACGGGATCCGAAGGCCGAGCCGGCGGCAGAGCCGCTCGTCTGCTGCGAGGCGGACTGCGGGAAAGCCATCCGCCCCTCAGAAGAGTGCGCGAGCCCGCCCGCCGCTCCTCGCCGCCCCTGCGCTGCTTTCGACACGGCCGCAGGTTCGTCGAGGTGCTCTGCTCCCGCGACTGCCGCGCCGCCGCGATGCACAAGAGCTGCTGGCCCGCCCCGCCCGCCCCGCCCCCGCCCCGCCGCCCGCCGAGACCGCGCGCGCAGGAACCGGTTCAAGCGGGACCGGGGCCGGCGGGTGGCCGGCGTGCCGTGCCCCGCCGCCGGCTGCGGGGGCGCCGTCGAAGACTCGGAGGTCCGCCGGCCCGGCGAGCCCCGCCGCCGCCACCGGCCTCGCCCCGCCGCCCCCCCGCCCCGCGAGCCGGAGCCGGAGCCCGCTGGCGGCGCGCCGGCACCAGCGCCGCCGCCGCCTCCGCCGCCTGCAGAGCGGCCGGTCCCGCGGGCATTGGCAATGCCGGCCCCTCCCGCGGAGCCCCGCGGAGGGGCGGCGGCGGCGCGCGTGCCGCAGGTGCAGCCGCTGCAGGGGACGTGCGAGCTCTGCAACAAGCAGTTCAACAGCGCCGCGCAGCTCGCCCAGGTGCGCCGTCCTCGGCCGCCCCCTTCCCCTCCGGCCTCCGCCATCCGTCACCGCGAGGGGCAGCACGTCGAGAGCGAGGGGCACCGCCGCCGCGCCGCCCAGCGCGCCCGGTGCGCCCCCGCCCGCCCTGCCTCGCCTCGCTGCATTCGCTGACCGCGGCGCAGCCTGCCGCCAGAGACCGTTCCTGCTTTTCCCACTCTTTTCCCTGCCGCTTCGGTTGCACGGAGTCCGGTCGACGCTCCTCCCGACCCCGCCCCCGCCTCCGCGCCTCCCGCCGCGGCCCGCCCCGCGCTGTGGCCCGTCGCGCCCGGCCCTGCGATGGTTCTACCCTCTACCCTTTGGCTCTACCCTCTCGCCCGGCCATGGCCCTTTGGCTCTGCCCTCCGGCCCGACGCGCTGGCCTTCCAATCCCCATTCTATCGTTTCTATCGGGCACGTCTCGGATTGGAAGGCTACGCGCCCGCGGGGGGGGGGCACGTTTCTATCGTACCCCATTGCCTCGTATCCTCCCCGCTCCGCCCTCCGTCCTGACGCTCCAGTTTTCGTCCCCGCTCCGAGACCGCCGGCCCCGTCGCCGCAGCCCCCCGAGGCCGCCGCGTCCCCTGCTGCGGGCCCCTCCCATAGCTCACCAGTGCCTCTTCCAATCTGCTCCGATCCGCTTCCCCCTTTCACCGAGTCTGTACCTTCGGCCTTCGGCCTTCGGGCTTCGAATCCTGCCTTGGGGCCACCCCCCGGCTACGAGACGAGGGCCCCGCCCCTTCCGGCCCCTCTGCCCGCCGCCGAACCCCAGCTGCAGCCGCCCGTCTTCACCGAGCCCGCGCCCGCTGCCACGCGCCCCACGCGTCCCCACCTGCAGCCCGGCGGCCCCACGCGCCCGTACCTGCCGCCGGGCGGCCCGCGCCCGCCCTCGCCCGTACCGCCCGCCCGGAGGCCCGACATTTGCCCCACGGCAAGCCCCAATTCCAGCAGCGCCGCCGGTGCCGCCGTCGCTTCCTCCGGCGCCCCTCGCCCCACCGGCCTCCTCGTCAGCTCAGCCGGTCCCACCCTCCCTTCGCCTGCTCCATTTCCCCCTCCACCAGCCCCAGCGCCGCGCCCGGCGGACCCAGCACCCGCCGCCCCGCCGCTCGCCACGCAGCCCGCCCCGCCCGCGGCTCCGCCGCCGGTCCCGCCGCCGGCCTCGCCCTCCGCCCCGCCGGCCCCGCCGCTGGCCCCGGAGGAGGAGGAGGAGGAGGGGGAGGAAGGGTACGACTCATCGGACGAGCCGGAGGGGTACGACGTGCGGGAGTGCTCCGTCTGCCTCAGCAAGGTCGCCACCGTCCGCTTCGAGCCCTGCGGTCCGCCCCGCCCCGCCCGGCCCACGCCTGCGGCCCCGGCCCGGGTCGTGACGGGGCGGGCAGGGCACCAGCGGGCGTGCCTGGGGTGCGTGCGGACGATGCGGGGCACGTACTTCAAGGACTTCGGCGCCCACTGCCCCTGGTGCCGCGCCCCCGTCCACTCCTGGCAGCAGGCCCGCCCCCACCCCCGCTCCCGGCCCCCGCCCCCGCGCCCCAGCGCCGACGGGGCGGCAGGTGGCGGGGGAGGAGGAGTACCACGCGCCGGAGCGGTGCGTGCGCTGCCGCGCCCTGCGGCGGCCCGCGCCCCGCGACGCGCAGGTCCTCTTCCTCCCCTGCGGTGCCCCGCCCGGCCTCGGGGGCGCCGGGGGGCGGGGCTCACGGGGGCGGGGGCAGGGCACTGGGACCACTGCCTGCGCTGCGTGTGCGAGCTCGCGCGGGCCGCCGCCGCCGCCCAGCCGCACTGCCCCGCCGCCGGCTGCGGCGCCCCCGCCCGCTGGCACGGGCCCCGCCACGGGCCCGAGGCCGCCTCCCAGCGCCGCGCCCTCGCCGCCGCCGCCGCCGGGGGCGGGGCGCCGGAGGCGGGCGGGCTTGAGCGCCGGTCCTGCTGCACTGCGGCGCTGCTGTACATGTTCGACTTCAGGACTCTCTTTTTCCAGTGCGGGTCATGCCAGAGATAGATATTGAAACGAGTTTCTGTAACCCTGTACCCTTCGCTTTGTATACGTGCTTCTGTACCCCTCCTTTATTTTTGGGCTCTGTACCCTTTCATCCTTTCTCTTTCCTTCGAGATTGAAGCGTAAGTATTGCAGCTACGTATGTATGCTATGTATATTATACGTAGACCTTTGAATACGCCCTCTAGCTCGGCGTAGGGGCCGCCCCCGCCGGGGTTCCCCTCGGCCGCGGCGAAGGGGCCGTCCCCGGGGGCGCCCTCGAGCTCGGCGGTGGCCAAGGGCCCGCCCCCCGGCGCGCCGCCCTCGAAGCCGGCGGCGGCAGCTGCGGTGCCTCCGCCCGCTAAGGCGGCTGCGAAGAAGGAGGAGGAGCGGGAGACGCTCTCGTTCCTGGACACGAGCGACTTCGAGGAGGAGGACACGGACTTCGACATCACCCACGACCACCTCGCCGGCGCCGGCCTCTAGAACCAGCCCCGGCCGCCGCCAGCCCCGCCGTAGCTAGGCCCGCACCGGCGGAAAGGCCGAGATCTAGAAATCTGCGTCTAAATGAAGCGCTCATGCACGTGCACAGCTTCGCCAAATTTGCGAAGCTGGGTGGGGTATCGAGAGCGATCCGACCCCGTTGCATTCTGGCCCCGCTCAAACCACCGGAGCTCGAACAGCCTCGAAGCCGCCGCGCCCCGGAGCACAAGCGACGCGCGGATCGTGATCCTGAGGTCGATCTCAAGCCTTCGAGCGGTAGTCCGCCGATCGTGCGCGTCTCCGGCGCCCGCGCTGCGCACAGGCGCCGAACGGCGCGGATCGGGCGCCCGCAGCAGGACGAAGCGGCCCACGCAAGCCTGTGCCTCCTATGAGCGCTTGAGAAGCAGCTCGGCTCTCTCCCTGCACCGCAGCTGCAGCCCGGATCATCATTCGCAACGTTCGCATGCATATGCGCATGCGGGGCCGGCGCGTCTCTCGGCTTGTTCCGGAGCTTCCAGCGTAGCGCAACCTCTAGCTAGTAGCCTTTAGCTATAGTGTGCAAGTGTACCAGCGCTAGCATCGACTGGGATGCACACCCCGCAGCCCGGCGCGCACGCGTATACGTACGGCCGCGGCCCGCATGCGCAGCCGGTCGACGTCGACGTCGCGGCCATGTGCACGCGCGGCCGCGGGCTTTGATCGGCTGCAGCTGCAGCAGATACAGGGCCGGGGATATCGATGATCAGCTGCATGCGCATGCGCAGCAGCAGCCACGGCCCCCGCTTTTGCAACCGTAGCTTGATGTATACATGTGTACATGTCGGTGTAGATGCGTGCGACAGCCATAGATCGAGATGACCATGAACAGTGTGTTCCTTCAAGCTTGAGGTCGAGCTCGGAGCCGATCGCGAGGGCCGGCGCCGCGGACACAGCCGCCGCGTATTCGAATTCACGCGCCTCGAGCTCGAGCTCGTGCGAGCTCAACCTCGCGATGTCGATCGCTGGAGATGTGGAGCTATCGGCAGCATCGACAAACGAGCTGGGCGATCGGCAGCTGCAGGGTCCACCGACGACGACGTCGACAGGTACTCTTTTCCGCTGCTTAGCGCTCTAGATCTGCGAATTCGAAAGTTTATACGCATGTGCATTTCGGGCTGACTCTATTCCGTCCCAGATGGCTCACCTGGTGTCGATTTTTGCATCGATGTTGTCAGTCTCGACACCATGCACGGCTTCTGCATTTCTTGGAAGCACACCGGTACCGATCCGAGCTCGGGATCAGCGCCCGGCTCGGCCCCCCAAACCCCTTGCAAGGCACGGCGGAAGCTTCGCCGACAGCAAGCCCGCGGTCTGCGGCTGCCTTCTCCTGAAACCTATAGCTAGGTCTGCTAAACCTCACTGATCATGACTTCCAGCCAGGAGAGCCGGATCTGGATCTGGAAGGTGCGTCCGTGGCACCCGTAAGCACACAATCGCGAGCACAGCCGGCGCCAGCGCCGGCCTCGGCAGCGTCGGGATCCGCATCGATACCGGGTGCGCATAATGTTAATTATAAGCTGCAGCTGGCTGCGCAGCCTCTGTCCATGTCGAGCCGGGCTGCCTGTCGCTCACAAGTTCCGTGGGTCGCGCTCGGGTGGGGTGGTCGCATGCGCAGATGCGTTCACGGCGCTGAGGGAGCGGTACGAGGATCTGACCTCCTCCTTCCAGATCCTGCGCGCTGCCTTCGACCGCACGTTCCCGGAGAAGAAGCACCGCCCTCTGGCAGTGTTCACATTCGCGTGCAACAATCCGGGTGCGTCGGGAAAGTCTCGCTGACGCTGTTCTCGTGGGCCGGGGCTCACGATCAGACCATCACGCGTGCCCAGGCCCCAGACTTAAGGGCGACATCCACGTCATGGAGGTGCTCAGCATCGAAGTGCCGGGAGCGGCTGGGCCTTTCGATCTGGAGAGGGACGGCCTGGCAGCGCTGAAGGCTGCGAACGAACTGTTTGACCAAATCTGTGCGCACGGGACGCGAGCCGACGATGTCAATCACAACATAACGCGTTTCACAATCACTTATTCATCTCGCGCTCGCGCAGGCCTGAGCTGCAGTTCCATCTCCGACAAGGGCCGTCTCTTCCTACTACCCCCGATCTGGATCCTGGATCTGGTCGGGAAATGCGGTCTAGTCTCATCCCCAGAATCATGTAGGCCATTATCGTTACCTGCAAACGATTTGTGTTTCGAGAGGCAGCCTCCTGAGAACCGGGATCCCGGACCGCCCGCCAGGTTCTGCTGGCCCTCTTTCGTACCTGCTTCGTGGTCAATCGCCCCCGAAGTCGCCCCTCCTAGCCCTTCGAGAATACCTTCAACAATTCCCCGAGGACTTGGGATCTGGTTCTTCGACGCACCGCGAAGATCTCGTGTCTGCGCACCTGCTGGACTCAGGTGCGCCCGTACATGTTCTCCCAATGATCATGACCCTCGAAATTCGACGTCGAATCATCACGGCTTATATATGTTGGCCAGGCATGTACTCGGCCGCTGTCGTAATGCACATCAGGAAGCCCGACCCGGAGGGGCCTTTCGAGATCAACCGGGACGGGCCCGCGATGGTGAGTGCGGCTCTGGCCCTCGCGCAAGAAGCGCTGCCTGGCGCCGGTGCGCACGTCTGTTGCAATTGTCGCGGTCGCGCGCATTGCGATTGCAATTGGTGCCTGCTCGATCATGAATAGCTGACGGCCTCGTGCGCGCCGCGGATCTCGTGCAGGCGTTGTCTCCGAGGTCATGATCACGGGCTGCCAGCTCTTCGTCAACTACGACAGGCGCGCGTCGGGTGGCTCCGGAGCCAGTGGCACGCGCTGCAGCGAGCATGACCTCGCGCCACCGGGGGGGGCGGCACCGTCGTCCAGGCAGGAGCTACTAGCAGGTGCGCCTCATTTCACAGTCTGGACCTGCTCGAAACGAAAGCGTTCGGGTTTTGCATTGCACAGATTTCGTGAAATCGTACCACGCAAGTACCTCGGCAGCCGCCGATGGAGATCTGGATCCGGAGGCGAAGCAGGATGCGAAGCAGGGTGAGCCCCCGCTGCCCCGGCCGAGACCTCTAGATCTAAATTTGCGCACATGCATGGCTAGTGGGATTCTTACAGTTTGCCCTTCTATCAATTTGCAATGACAAGGAGGCCTGCGCGCAGACGGTCGCGAGTTATTGGGGCAAGTGCAAGATTCGACCAAGCTTAAGAAGAGCACTCGCGATCGAAAGAAAGGTTCGGTTATATTATCCTCGCCCTATCAATATCGCCGCATGCACACCCCTCCGATATCGATCCTGATATCTTCCGAACTCGTGAGCTCATCTTATCATGAGTCATGATCAAGGGCTTCGCCGTGCAGATACGCAGCTGCAGACAGCCCTGCAGCCCTGTTCGACATTGGTACCAACAGCGGCCCTCGAGAATTCGAAGAATTCTGTTCAAGCGCCTACACCTCTCGATTCCCGGCCGCGGAGCTCTAGATCTAGAGCTACGGATGGTACCATCGTCGCACAATTTCCCGTCTGCTCCGACCTCTCCGCGCCTGCTGCAAGGCTACCGGGTGCGATATCAGAAGTCCGCCTTCGTCTCCGCCCTCGAATTCCGCCCTAACCTTTAAATTTGGGGCGTATCGGCCAGCCATCTTCGAACCCGACCGCGAGCTGAGGCCCAGGGCAAGCTCGCGTAAGCCCTCCAGATCTGCGATGCCGACCCGGACCGAGTTGGATCGGGAGTTCCCCGAGAAGCGGGGCTGGCCTTGGGTGCTCGTCCTCAAGTACAATCCCGGTGCGCCTGCGCAGCGCCGAAAATATTAATCGAATGGCGGTTGCGCTTGAAATTGATGCAAGCTTCCTTTAATTTGAATCCGATGCACCGGCAGATCCGCGCGCGATGCAGATGGGAACAATCATGCGCGGCGGCTCCGACGAGGTTCTGGACATGTTCGCCGTCGAGCCGCCTGTGCCTGGACGCCCGTTCGAGCCCGCCAGGGACGTCCCCGTCGTGATGGAGGGGGCGAAGGCGCTCATCGATGCGGGTGCGGGGCAGAGCGACTCGCGCCTGATCCTGGGCGCGCCTCACGGACTTGGCCGTCGAACAGGGCTCAGGCCCAAGTGCAGGCGGGAGGAGGGCGGGCTCCTCGTGCTCCCTCCGGAAGCAATCGCGGCCAGCTGCAGCGGGACACCAGCTGCGGCGCTAGGGCCGAGCGAGACGACGACGACGACGCGTCCAGCGCCCGCTCCGTCCGGGATGCCAGGCCTTCGACGAGGTGAGATGCCTGAAAACGGTCCACGTTGTCATAAGCCGGCCGGCAAGACGTCGCGCAGGGTTTTTCAACGCGAGCTCGAAGCCTAGGTCCCCTGCGCCAAGCAAGAGCGACCGCTGGCCATCGATCTGCCCTCCGACCGAGTCTGCCGCCAACGTTGCCGTCGACCCTGCGCCCACGCGCACGGCTCCGCAGCCGGCCACGGCTCGGCCGCGGGCAGCGCTCCCGGACGACGTCGTCGAGCTCGAGGAGCCTGAAGGCCTAGGCGCGCCGGCGCCCTTTCCGCCAACATCGGACCTCGTCTCGCTGCGCGTGGCGTACGAGCGGAATCACCCGTCGCTGCGCGGGCGCCTCCTCGCCCTCTGCGATCGCGACAGGCCTAGGGGAGGTGATAGCACAACACGCGCGCGCGGCCTTCTAGGTCTCATTCACTGACTCCCGACTTCTGCCGACAGATCCAGACAATCCGAGGCGGCTCGTCGTGCCTGTGGACGTACTGGGACCCGGCGAGGGAGGGCGGCCCGCCGGCGCGCTGGTGGAGTACGAGGAGGCGGTGGTCGCCGCGAAGGCGAAGCTGGGTGCCTAGGCGCCGCCGCCGCCGCGCACGCCTTCTGTGAGCTGACCGCTGGATCGCAGGCCTGGGCCTAGCTATAGATTCGGGGCCACCCGAGTTCGAAAACGCGCGCTGGACAGTCATCCCTCCGATGTTCGTGGGTGCGATTCCGCTCTTGTATCGCTCTGCAAAGGTCTCGCCGCCTCTGAAGTTGCAGTGCAGGGGCCTCGGAAGACGTGCTGTTTGTGCGTGCTGTGCACGAGGTGGCGCCGGTGTTCGATGTCGACGCTGTCTGCGGTGTTGGAGGCGCGGAGCTGCCGGTGGTCCGGTTGTTCCTCCTGATGTACTTGGAATCGTTTCCGGGGTTCGCGGAACACCCCATCGTCGTCTGCGGCAGAAGACTCGATCCGTCCGATTGCGGTCAGTTGTACATTGCAATATTGTCTAGATCTGAGCTTGCGCTTTGGATCGCTCGTTGCTCTGGGTTTCTCATGCGCGTGCATTTACACCAGCAGAGGCGCTCGAGGCGCCGTCGAGTGCGTTCAACGTTGACGCGATCGTAGCCGTTGAGGCGCCGCGCCCGCACGCGCCCTCCGCGGCCGTGCACCACGGCAACTCCGTGACCGGCGCGATCTTCGGCGCCCTGGCCAAGCTTGGGAGCGAGCTGCCGGTCGACAGCTTCGTGGTTCTAAACATGAAGCGCGACACGATCGACGTCAAATCCGGGTGCGGATACATGCATCACAGCAAGCTGCACTTTGACAGAAGCGGTGCGTGGATTTCAAGCGATATCCCTGGGTAAACTTTCCGCGCTGAAAAGATTTCAGGCTATCTTCCGCCCGTTGTCGAGAATCCTGAAGGCATGTCTCTGCCGCCCATACAATTCTCGGCCTTCCACTTCGCCGTGTGCAATGACGATGGGACGAACTGCGAGAATGTGATGTTTTGCAACGTCGGCTGGCTGATGTGCGGCAGCGACGTCGACGGCCCGCAGCTGCAGCACGCGCCGAAGACGCGGGCCGAGCTCCTGCACATGCTCCTCTGGGCCTACGACACGCGGTTCCGGCCGCGGCCCCTCTCGAGCTCGAGCTCGAGCTCGGGGTCGAGCTCCGGGGGCGCCTGGCGCGACCCGGTCGCCGTCTTCGCACAGACGGAGCGCTCCGCGGGTGAGCGCCCGCCCCCTTGCTCGCATCTGCACGTGCACTTGTACAAGCGAGCTTCTCGCGCACAGAAATGGGCGCGGAGGGGCCGAGCGACCTGCAGCTGTGCAGCGGCTTCGTCACGTTCGTCGGGGTCAGAGTCCCCGAGCTGGAGACGGGCCGCCCGTTCGACGCGGCCCGCGACTCGTCTGCCGTCGTCGATTCCGCGCACGCGTTCCTCGGTGCGCGTGCCGCCACGCCCGATGGTATAAACAAACCAAAGGACCGCTCGCCCTTGAATACGCACGCGCGACCAGACGCGCTGCCGCTTCTGGATGAGCAGTCCTGCTGGGCGTTCGTGGAGCTGGTGCCCCCGCACTTCGCGGCGCCCTCGCAAGCGAGCCAGGAGGCGGCTTCCCAACAAACGGCCGAGGCCAAGGCTCGCTCGGCCGGCGCCGGCCGCTCGAAGAGCTCCAAAGCCGCCCCGGCCGACGACGCGGCCGCCCGAGCCAGCGCAAAGCGGGGCGCGAGGAGGGCGGGGCAAGGAGGAGAGGGCGGGCCCGGCCCCGGTCCCGGGGAGGAGCTGCAGGGCGTCGTCCGCCGCATCCGCGAGCAGCAGCGGCGGCGGGAGGAGCAGGAGCGCAAGGCGCGGGAGGCCGAAGCGGAGCGGCGGCGGCGGGCGGAGGAGGCGCGGCGCGAGGCGGCCGCGCGGGCGGCGGAGGAGGCGCAGGGCGCCGCCGCGCGGGCGCAGCGCGAGCTCGAGCAGCAGACGCTGGCGAGCAAGGTCTGCCTGCCTCGGGTTTCGCTTCCTGTTGAACGGACCTAACATACCCGCGCAGGCGGCGGCGGAGCGGCTGGTGCGGCGGTCGGAGTGGGCGAAGGCGCGGGCACTGCTCGAGGGCGTGCTGGCCCGCGATCCCGACTGCCTCCCCTCCCGCCTCGCCCGCCTCAGCGCGCCCCGCCCCGCCCGCCCCGCCCGCCAGCCCGCCCCGTTGTTCCGCGCCTGACAGAGGGCCGGGCAGGGTGCCTGGTGGGGCTCGGGCTCTTCGAGGAAGCCCTGCGCGAGGCGGAAATCGAGCTCGGTCCGCGCCTCGCCGCCCGCCCCGCCGGCCCCGACGCCGCAGCGATGGCCGCCGAGTGCGCCCCGCGGCGCCCCGCGGCGCCCGCCCCGTCCCGCGCCCGCGCCCGCGGCTGACTCTAGCGGTGGCGCAGAGTGGCGCAGCGGCGCGCGCAGGCGGCGGAAGGCATCGCGCGCCGGGCGCGGGAGGCGGCGGAGGCGGCGGTGCGGAAGGCGGAGGAGGCGGCGGCGCGGGAGGCGGCGGCGCGGGAGGCGCAGGCCGCAGCGGTGGCCGCACAGGTCTCGGCTGAAGATGAGCTGGCCGATCGGGTTGCCGCTGAACTGAACCTGGCACCGCCTCCGGATCCAAAGGCCGGGCCGGCGGGAGAGCCGCTGGTCTGCTGCGAGGCGGACTGCGGGCAAGCGATCCGCCCCTCCGAAGAGTGCGCGAGCCCGCCCGCCGCTCCTCGCCGCCCCTGCGCTGCTTTCGACACGGCCGCAGGTTCGTCGAGGTGCTCTGCTCCCGCGACTGCCGCGCCGCCGCGATGCACAAGAGCTGCTGGCCCGCCCCGCCCGCCCGCCCCCCGCCCCGCCGCCCGCCGAGACCGCGCGCGCAGGAACCGGTTCAAGCGGGACCGGGGCCGGCGGGTGGCTGGCGTGCCGTGCCCCGCCGCCGGCTGCGGGGGCGCCGTCGAAGACTCGGAGGTCCGCCGGCCCGGCGAGCCCCGCCGCCGCCACCGGCCCCGCCCGTCGCCCCCGCCCCGCCCGGGGGCCGGAGGCGGAGCCCGCCGCCGGAGCGCCGGCACCAGCCCCGGCGCCGCCTCCGCCGCCCCCAAGCGGCCGGCCCCGCGGGCGGCGGCAGTGCCGGCCGCAGCCGCGGAGCCCCGCGGGGAGCAGTGGCGGCGGCGCGCGTGCCGCAGGCGCAGCCGCTACAGGGGACGTGTGAGCTCTGCAACAAGCAGTTCAACAGCGCCGCGCAGCTCGTGCAGGTGCGCCCCCCACGGCCGCCCTCCGCCCCTCCGGCCATGGGCCGCCCCTTCACCGCGCGGGGGCAGCACGTCGAGAGTGAGGGGCACCGCCGCCGCGCCGCCCAGCGCGCCCGGTGCGCTCCCGCCCGCCCGCCCCGCCCCGGGCCCGCCCCGCTGCATTCGCTGAACGTCGTGCAGCCTGCCGCCGGAAATCGTCCCTGCATTTCCCATTCTTATCCCTGCCGCTTCGATTGCACAGAGTCCGGTCGACGCCCCTCCCGCCCCCCTGCGTTCTCCACGCAGCCGCTGCACCCCTCCGCCGCGGCCCGTCCCGTGCTGCGGCCCGACGCGCCGGCCTTCCTTCCTGTCCCGAAGCCGCCGGTCCCAGCCCCGCAGCCGCCCGAGCCCGCCGCCCCCGCGGCCCGCCTCCACGCCACGACTGCGCCCGCGGCCGGTCCGCCCTTCCCAGTGCCTCTGCCCGTTCCGGCCCCCGCCCACATCCGGGCCGCAGATCCCGTCCCGTTGCCGGCCCCCGGCCGCGAGACGGGTTCCCGCGGCGCCGCGGCTGCAGTTGCAGCGGCCTCAGTCGCAGGGTCGACGCGCGTGTTCAGCGTGCCACCGGATTCCGGCTCCTCCCCTACGCTTCCGCCCGCCGCAGAGAGGCAGCCACAGCCGCAGCTGCAGCCCCAGCTGCAGCCGCCCGTCTCTCGCGAACCCGCGCCCGCTGCCGCGCGCACCGCGCGGCCCTACCTGCCGCCCGGCGGCCCCACGCGCCCGTACCTGCCGCCGGGCGGCCCTGCGCCCGCCCCACGCCCGTACCGCCCGCCCGGAGGCCCGACGTTCGCCCCGCGGCCAGCCCCAATTCCAGCAGCGCTGCCGGTGCCGCCGTCGCTTCCTCCGGCGCCCCTCACCCCACCGCCGGCCTCTTCGTCAGCGACCTCCCAAGCTCAGCCGGCCCCGCCGCTCCCTTCGCCTGCTCCGTCGCCCCTCCGCCAGCCCCGCCGACGCGCCCGGAGGACTCGGCGCCTCCCGCCCCGCAGCCCGCCCCGCAGCCCGCCCTGCAGCCCGCCCCGCCCGCGGCTTTGCAGCCGGTCCCCCGCCGGCCCCGCCCTCCGCCCCGCCGGCCCCGCCGCCGGCCCCGGAGGAGGAGACGGCGGAGGAGGAGGAGGGGTACGACTCGTCAGCCGGAGGGGTACGGCGTGCGGGAGTGCTCCGTCTGCCTTAGCAAGGTCGCCACTGTCCGCTTCGAGCCCTGCGGTACCCCCCGCCCCCCGGCCGCCGACTGCGTGGGTTCTGACGGGGCGGGCAGGGCACCAGCGGGCGTGCCTGGGGTGCGTGCGGACGATGCGGGGCACGTACTTCAAGGACTTCGGCGCCCACTGCCCCTGGTGCCGCGCCCCCGTCCACTCCTGGCAGCAGGCCCGCCCCCGCCCCCGCCCCCGGCCCCGCCTTCCAGCGCCGACGGGGCGGCAGGTGGCGGGGGAGGAGGAGTACCACGCGCCGGAGCGGTGCGTGCGCTGCCGCGCGCTGCGGCGGCCGGCGCCCCGCGACGCCCAGGTCCTCTTCCTCCCCTGCGGTGCGCCCCCGGCCCCGCGGGGCGCCGGCGGCGGGGGCTCACGGGGGCGGGGGGCAGGGCACTGGGACCACTGCCTGCGCTGCGTGCGTGAGCTCGCGCGGGCCGCCGGCAGCGCCCCGCCGCGCTGTCCCGCCGCCGGCTGCGGCGCCCCGCGCGCTGGCACGGGCCCCGCCACGGGCCCGAGGCCGCCGCCCAGCGCCGCGCCCTCGCCCTCGCCGCTGCCGCCGGTGGGGGGTGGGGTGCCGGAGGCGGGCGGGCGTGAGCGCCGGTGCTGCTGCGCTGCCGCGCGGGGACCGGCCCGGCGGGGCCCTGCGCCCGTCTTGAAAGAAGAAGCATTGTAGAAAGGCTTCCTTGTAGAAAGAAGCATTGCAAATTTCCAATCCATTGTGTCTAGAGACTGCAGCTGCTGCAGAACAATTCCAATTGTTTCACCCATATGCATGGCCAGAACTGGGTAGAGAAGTGTAGTTCTCTTAGGTTAATCCCGTGGTGCAAACTAGACAGTCAGTCGTGTACCCGCCCGGCCCGACGCGTTAGGCTCGGTCGGCGTGCGGTTGTCAAATCAAATCCACGGGCGTCGTCAATTTGCTCTTGTGAGCGAGTTTGGTCGACGTCCGGCGTGGCCAGCGCCGGGGCGCCGTTTGAAATTCAACACACATTCGACTGATTGTATAATACTATAGCTAAATACACAATTGAGACTTCTCAATTGCAAGCTTAAGGTATCGATTATTTCGAGTCCACATTGCAATTGTTTACGTTCTCTTCAAAACAGAGAAAGTGTAAAACACCTACAACAAAGTATGGATGAACGTCAATTTACTTCTCCACCAGGACCTACACCCCATCCAAGCGTATAAGAACCTTGGCCTGCACGTCGCGCTACAACTGGGCGAACGAGCTGACGGGGGCGGACTTGAGGCACATCCGGACCGTGGTCGACGCCGACGCCGTCCGGTTGCAGGAGCCGCAAGCGTCGACGGCCTCCGCCACGCGCCAGTCGAACACCGGCACCGCCCTGCACTCGCAGCGCAAATGTTAGCTATAGCATTATATTCAGAAGCCTTGAAGAAAGATAGAGTGCATATGCATTAATATTCTCGATCCAGACATTCTAGAAGCCATTGCAGCTTCGCGGTTTCACGTGCATCGCTCGTAAAGCTTTAAGACATGACAATATCAAATAATTATGCAGAGCGAATGGCGTAGGGCTCACCCTGGAGAGCCGCAAAGGGCGCCCCGGACGGATTCGGGGGGACAGGCCGAGCACTTCCACGGCTCGGCGGGCCCGAGCCGCGAGACGGCGTCGAGACTGCCGGCTGTTGAGCTGGCGACGAGGCACGAGCCCGACGAGACGCCGAAGAAGCGGTGGCGGAGGCGCGCCGCCTCCGCCGCGCACGCGTCGAATTCGAAGCCGGGGGCCGGGGCCGGCGCGCCGATCGCGAGGGGCTGCATGACCGGCGGGGCCGCGGCGGGATCGAACACGAAGCAGCCGCGGTACGCGTAGGGCAGCTCGACGGCGGGGAGGCTCGGCGAGGGCGAGGGTGAGGGCGTCGGGGGCCCGGAGCTCGAGGCGCCGCTGAGGCTCGGCGGGGGCGTCGCGATCGGCGCCTGCGACGAACAGGTGCTGGTGCAGCTGGAGTCGAAGACCTGCGCGCAAGTGCAAATCAAAGTGAGTCAACGGAATAGTACTAAAATAGTACTGACCCTAAACGCGAAGTTGCCAACGAGATCTTCCGAGGCGTAGCGTGAGCCCTGAGCGCGCGAAACGAGGACGTGACATCAAATTCAACAAACTTTGAAATCTGCGAGAAGAAAGAAAGATACTGACCTGCACCAGCACGTAGTATGTACCCGGTCGGACGAAAGCTTGTCCCTTGCCGTCGCTCGGATTGAAAGGCACTGCGTATGTGCATATATAAATGAACAGATCTAGAGAGACGCAGAAAATATTGATCTCTTAAAATGCGCACGGTCGAGTGCGAATCCTGCTCCGTAGGGGCCGTTGTACTCAGTGGGCTCGAGAATGGCGTTCTGGAAAGAGGGCAGCGCGGGGTTTCCAATGTAGACAATGACTTGCATATTAGGATCCGCGAAGTCGTACACGTCCATGATGTTGGATAGCGAGCGCCTTCCGGAGCACTCGCCCATCAAAGGATCGAATTGACTAATTAGAAATTTACTGGAACTCGGTTGCTCACCTGTCTTCCTCGAAGCGAACCCGCGTGAGGAACACGCCGGAATTGGATGCGGCTGCAGTATCGACCTCGATGTAGACGATGGGGCCGCTGTACTGGTTCTTGATTCTGGGGTAGTACCTCGTCCGGTGGAGGTCCCTTGGAAGGTTCTTGAGCGTCTTTATCGATATGCTGCACGGCTCCGAGGCCCCTTGGAAGAGAGACGACTTGTAAAAGGGCGGCCCGACCACGTTGGAGGCGCCTGAGCAGAGCCGGTTACTCCAAATTTAACGCGAACGAAGAAGCTAAAAATTAAGCTTGCGATTGCAATAGGGAATTAAATATATATTGGAGCCGTCTGGCTTGGATTCGGAGGCACCTGGGAGGTTGAGAGCCCTCGTGTTGAGCAACCGGTTCGGGCCCCCTTTGAGACCCGCCCCATCGATCCCCGGAAGAGCCGCTTGCAGAATCGCCGTCTCCACAACCTGCACGCCGGCACTCAAACGGCAGCGCTTGGAACTCGATCTACTAATAACATAATGCCGCGTGGAACTCGAAATTTCTAACTAGCTATAGCTATAAAGCGCACCGATGCATTCGCGGCTGGGTTGGCGCCTCGGTAGAGGGCGGCCGTGCCGGCGACAAGCGCCGCCGCGTACGACGTCCCGTGCACGACGACGAGGTTGACGGCCCCGAAGTAGTCCTTGTTGTATACGTCGTTGTTGTAAAACATGACGTAGTCCGCGTCGATGTGGGCGGCCGCTCGCATGTTCTGGCCCGGCGCCAGGATGTGCACGCAACTTCCGGATCGAAATCGAAAGAATACGGTATCAGATAATTAAAAAGAGCTACAGTGAGATTTTGAATGCAAGATCCGGGAATGCGGACCTGCCCCAGTTGGAGAAGCCGGCGCGGTAGTCGTCCTGGTCGCTGGCGCCGACGTTGATGGCGCCGGGCGAGTTGCCCGGCACTGCGTCGCACGCATTCCCGTACTGGTTCCCGGCCGCCTGCAATCGCGATTCGCAAAGAATTGACATCAGCGATAAAAGACTCCGGCAGGTTCCGCAGCCGGAAGCGCACCGTCACCGGGATGGCGTCCACGTCTGCCGCGCGAAGGCGGGCGAAGGCATCCGTGTACGCCGGGTTGACCTGCCCTCGCGATCGTGCCCCACATTTAAACCCGATGCCGATCAACAACGGCGCGCGAAGTCGGCCGCATCGAATCGATACGTATACATCGCGCCGCCTTCGAATTCAGATCTCTAGATATAGACCTCTCCGCACCTTGGAAGAATTGCCCGCTGTGGCGTTCAGGATGGAGGAGAGGGCGAGGAGGACGACGGCCTTCCTCCCGCTCGGGCCCCTCTCCCGGATCTTGGCGATCGCCGCGTCGATGCCGGCGATGACGCGGCCGTCCGTCGTCGCGGGGTTGCAGGGGCTGGCGGGGTTGGCCCGGTCCCGCCGCGGGAAGACCTTGAGGCCGAAGACGGTCGCGTTGGGCGCTGCGCCGACGCTCGCTCCAGCCGCCACCTGCGCGCGCGATCGCGGGCGACCGCGAGCGCACGTTGTTATTTGCGGGTTCGAGTGTCGGCGGGATTTAAACGCCGAGCCTCGGAGGTGAAAATAATAGTGATCTCGCACGGAAGCGGTGGCGGTGCCATGGTAGGTGAGGGAGCAATCCAGGCCCCAGTTGGGGCTCGAGCTTGTGTACAGGTCCGAGTCCGTATCGAAGAGTGTTGTACACCCATGGACCCCGCTTACGGCCACTTCGCTTCGCTCCGGGCCGCGGTTCCATGGGTATTTAGCGTCTTCCCCTCACTAGATCGATCTGATTTTGCCGTGCGTGTACCAAAATCGTTTTACACGTTTCCCTCTGCTATTACGTGCCGGAGGGCGTGTGCGTGGGTACCTTAGGGGTTGAAAAATAAAATTCGATTTAGCTTCGAGGAGGTAGCTAACGGGAGAGCCTTTGAGGCTGATTGGGAATTCACTTTAGGGTATGAGCTTAGGCATTCTAGTGTCCACTGAGAGGCCGAAGGCAGGAAGCCATCTTGGCTGACGCCGCACTAGAAATTCCCGGGGAGGTGCCCAACCCACGCCAGCAAAGTGAATTTAGGGATGGCTCTGTGCATCTTCTTACATCCAGCCTACGTACATGTCAGATCGGATGAATGCGAAATACCCAAACAATGGACCAAAGAACGAATCTAGCCCGACTGGAAAAAGCAAAGGCTGCCGAAAGCGACCTCAGTAAAACCCAGTCTCAAAGATCAAACTCGATGTATATAGCCTCACTGTGGGAAAGCCAGCACGTTACTTAGTAAAAACAGAGTCAACTACAGTTTGTAGCTTACTTATTGCCTAGTTACGAAGGATCAGCTTCGCGTTTAGATCCTTTAAGACTATAGGAGATCTGGACTAATATTTCGAAAGTTATTGTCGGGAAGTATAAAAATAAGACTATAGGAGATCTGGACTAACATTTCAAAAGTTACAGCGATATCGATTGTCGGGAAGTATAAAAATAAGACTATAGGAGATCTGGACTAATATTTCGAAAGTTATTGTCGGGAAGTATAAAAATAAGACTATAGGAGATCTGGACTAACATTTCAAAAGTTATTGTCGGGAAGTATAAAAATAAGACTATAGGAGATCTGGACTAATACTTCAAAAGTTATAACAAATACTAGAAGTCTCATACCCCTATTTTTATACCTTCCGACAAACAAATACTAGAAGTCTCATACCCCTATTTTTATACAGCGATATCGATTGTCGGGAAGTATGAAAATAAGACTATAGGAGATCTGGACTAACATATCAAAAGTTATTGTCGGGAAGTATAAAAATAAGACTATAGGAGATCTGGACTAACATTTCAAAAGTTACAGCGATATCGATTGTCGGGAAGTATAAAAATAAGACTATAGGAGATCTGGACAAATATTTCGAAAGTTATTGTCGGGAAGTATAAAAATAAGACTATAGGAGATCTGGACAAGTTATTGTCGGGAAGTATAAAAATAAGACTATAGGAGATCTGGACTAACATTTCAAAAGTTATTGTCGGGAAGTATAAAAATAAGACTATAGGAGATCTGGACTAATACTTCAAAAGTTATAACAAATACTAGAAGTCTCATACCCCTATTTTTATACCTTCCGACAAACAAATACTAGAAGTCTCATACCCCTATTTTTATACCTTCCGACAATCTACTTAAAAGTTACAGAAATCGATAGCGATTGTCGGGAAGTGTAAGAGCAAACGGCTGCGGTGGGAACTGGACAAACAAATACTAGAAGTCTCATACCCCTATTTTTACAGCTCTCGCGGCCAACTTAAGTGATCAGCTTCAGCTGTAGCTGTGCAAGCCTTAAAGAAAACGCGATGATAGTTATCAATCAGAGATTGTGCGCGCTGAATTTCGAAAAAGTTTTCTGATTGTATCATTAATCGAAACATGAGCTCCCGAGCCGTAAGAGCTAGCCTTAGAACCGAAATCAACGAGCTTGCACAGAGGCTGTATGAGCGAGGCTACATTAATGCAACGTATAGGAACTCGCTACTGCGGCCTCTTTCAAACACCAGGACCCACACTGACACACTCCGATCCTCTCTAGCATCACTGCTCAGGCTGCAGGGGACAGAAAGGCCTCAGCGTCCGCTGTACGGGCGAGACGTTGCCGCTCATTTTGAGAGGGCGCAGGCTGCGCGAGCAGCAGCAACACAGGAGATTGATGAAGTTGCGGAAGCTATATCAGGGCTATTCCGCGAGCAGGCATCGGCCAACGTTAACGTAGTTCGCACCTATACTCACCACGAGTATCCAGGGCTGCTTTTCACGAAGGACATTATAGAGATAGAGCCGACAGCTGATCCAGAGAGAGTGAAAGAATTGACGATAGCGTTTCTGAATGAGCTGCGAATCCCAGAGAGGATTGGAGCTGCTGTTTTAATTCGCTTTCATTTTGAGAATTTCCACATGTACCGCACGCAGCTTGCGACCATAGAGGAGGGCACGATGCAGTCACTTCTAGCAAATCTCGCGGAGAAGATGGAGAGTTGGATGCTAGCGCAGCAGCCCTACGAGGACACTGATGTCTGGCCAGTCGTGCAGATCGAGGTGCTTATCGCAGAAAACGCAGCAGGGGCTCTGGGAAATGTACCTAAGCTGCCCTTTGGAGGGAAGGCTCTAACGATGAACAAGATCTACTGTCCGATCTCTCCAGAGGACAACTGCGTGCTTGAATGCTTTGAGCATGAGAAGCTCAATCCCGGTCGCCTGAACCTTGAGAGAGTATATAAGAAGCTTCAGCATGTTGATTACAGTTCAATTCGCACACAGCTGGGGCTTCCACGGGGCCTAATTGTAGTCGATGAACCTACCATACGCAAGCTGAGCCAGCACTATAGAATCGATGCAAGCATTTTCGAGTGGGTCTCGGACCGCAGCGCGTCGAAGTTCAAGCTCCTATTTTCAACTGAATTTGGCTTTGAACGCCGAGCCCACCTTTGCGTGGTCGATGCGCACTGCTTTCTAATTAAAGATAAGAGAACGTGCGAGATGCAGAAGTGCAGAGCCTGCGGAAAGATGCAGTATGATTTGGCGACTCACAAGGAAACCTGCCGCTTCTGCTATACCTGCCGCTGCGCCTACAATCCGAAGGAGGACCATGCAAGCAAATGCGATGAAGCAGTGAGGAACAAGAGCGTTATTGAACGCAAAATCAAGCCATGCGAGCCCGAGGAAGAGTTTACAGCCCTAAACTCAGTCATAGCGGCAGACTTTGAAACGTTTGCACCCAACCGCACGACCCACGTTCCGTACGCAGTCGATATGGACATAATTAGCAAAGGAGAGATCACGGAAACGAAATCGTTCTGCGGCCCCGAAACTCTGGAACAGTTTATGCTCTGGCTTGACGACTGGAAAGAAAAGTCGACTCTAGTATTCTTCAATGGCAGCGGCTTCGACTTGATATTTATCTATAAGTGGCTTGTCCAGAACCGCCCAGACTGCCAGGTCAAGGTGATGCGCTCATCCGGAAAGATCAAGAGCATGGAGTGGAAGACGCTGGCTGGGGAGAGTTTAAAAGCTTTGACCCCTGTTTGCACATACAGGGCTCACTGCGGCAGGCTGGGAAGGACTACGGGTGCACCACCTTGAAAGGGGATTTTGACCACCGAAAGATAAGAGCGTGGGATGACGTTGAGATTCACAAGGAAGCCTGGAGCGAATATTTGAGAGCTGACGTTCGGTCGATGACTGAGCTGTATATTAAGTACGCTCGGACATGTTTTGATCTATTTGGGATCAATGTGAATTCGAAGCGCACCTTGACAGCATCGGCGATGGCTTTTCAGATCCACAGGCAGCTGATGAAAACGGAAGTGCTGCTACCGAAATACAAGGAGGACCAGATTTTTCGCAAAGCGATTTACGGAGGGCGATGCCTACCATTCAAGCGGAAGTTTGTCTCGAAGGGTCCAGATGATTACTTGGTAGATCTGGATGTGGTCTCTCTCTATCCGACGGCTATGTACTTTAATTACTTTCCCACTGGTAAATTCAAATGCATCACCGATCAAGCGGAGCTAGAGCGATTCCGCAAGTTTATGCTGAGCAGGAAAATGGAACAGCTGTTTGTTGCAAAGATTAGCGCTAAAATTCCTCAGGATCTTGTGCTCTCTCCCCTTCCCCGCCACGAAGCCAATCTGGGATGGTCTAACTTGAAGCCTATTGAGAAAGAAATGTACACCTCAGTCGATATCTACCGGGCAATAGCACTGGGAGTTGAGATCACAGAGCTGCACGAGGTGTACTTGTTTGAGGGCAAGGAACGAATGTTCAAAGATTACATTGAGAAGCTGTACTGCATGAAAGCACGCTCACGAAAGGGGACCGCCCAGTATGCTACGGCGAAGATCCTCTTGAATGGGCTCTATGGAAAATTTGCTCAGCGTCCAGTAATTGAGACAACCGAGCTGGTCTCAAACTACAGACGATTCAAGGAGATACAGCGATCATCGACGATTACAGACATTGACATAGAGAATGATACGAGAATGTACGTCACATTTGAGATCCCTGAGTATAGGCGGGATGCCTGCGTTTCGAAGCCTTGCTTTGTTGGTGCATTTATCCTCTCCTACAGCCGCGAAATCATGGATCGATTTTTGGTGAGGATGAACTCATATAAGGACGTAGAGGCAATGCCATACTACACAGATACAGATTCTATGATCGTGCACAGGAGGTTTGCTGAGCTTCTGAAGGACTGCATGAAGCAGCCATATTCAGTTGAGGGAATGTCAGAGGAGGAAGGGAATAGAATGATCTGCGAGAGCGAGCTGGGGAAACTAGATTATGACATCCAAGGGAGAATTACTGAGGCTTACTTCATTGGCCAAAGGTTTATTGCTGCTACTTTGTGAGGTCGAATGGGGAACCAGATCTGCATGTGCGGGCAAAGGGAATTCCGAAGAGCTGGATAGAGGAGAACTGGCTCCCGAGTGATCCAGTGGCAAAGAAGGAATCCCTTGATAACCGAATTGCTTTGGAGGCCTTCACAAGGATGCTAGAGGAACGTTATCAGCCGCAGTGCACACTAGATTCTAAACTAGCGCGTGTTTTCAAGCCCAATGGAAAGCAACGCGATGCTGGGATCGACTTCAGCTCTATAATTCAGATTCCATTCAGCCGAATACTCAACAAAACGGAGTATACGAAACGAAAGATTATTCCTGACGAATATTACAGCACGGTTCCCCATGAATACGTTCGAGCAACAGGCGGCAGCCAAGAAGGCAACCTTGACTTTGTCGATCTCTGATGCTTACTATGATCCTGAGACAGGGCTCCAGTCAGCTGCACGGATAGCTAAGAAGCTGAAGATGCCGCTGGCAAGGGTGCAGGCAGTGCTCGCGAAGCTGTCCACAGCTCAGCGCTTTGCAAAACCGGTGAAAGAGAAGCCGTACACCAGTATCACGTATAATCACCCAGAGAAGTATTATGAAGTGGATTTGATCGATGTCAGTCCCTATGCTAGAAGCAACCGCGGAGTGCACTTCATCATGAACGCTGTGGATGTTGTAACCCGGAAAGCGTACAGCATCCCAATGAAAAATAAAAGCGAGGGGACCCTGCTTTCGACACTGCGGCAGCTCATAGCAAGCTTTCCGGTGAAGCCCGATATCATTCAGACGGATCAGGAATTCAAGGCTACAGCTGCAACTATGCTAGCAGCCGAGGGGATAAAGCACAATGCTGTCGAGGCGCATCGTCCGCAGGCAAATGGAAAGGTAGAGCGCTTTAATGGTACTCTGAAGCGGATCATTGCAAGATACATGGAGGCGTACGACACCGACCGATATATCGATAAGCTGCCATCCTTTCTGCGCAACTATAACAGCTCCGAGCATAGAGCTATTAAAACTACGCCTGATGAGGCAGCAAAGAACCCAGCACCTGTTATTGCAAGAAACGATTATCAGAGAGAGGCGTACGAGCAGCAGCACTATCTGAAAGAGGCCGAGTTCAAGGTAGGAGACTCTGTGCGCGTAAAGCTGGCGAGGAACACGTTTGATAAATCAACGAAGCCGACGTACTCAAAAGAAGTCTATCAGATTGAAGCTATAGGAGGATTTGGCCCTCTGCTCAAGTTCAAGCTTGCTGGATACGACAAGGAGGTGAGCTACCAGCAGCTGCTGAAAGTGCCAGCAGAGACAGAGCAGCGGCGGGCTGGAAGTGCTGCACAGAATGCCCTTCGCCGTCGAAAGCAGGAGCTGAATTTGATGCAAGAGAATCTGGACAAGTCAGACATCGAAAAAAATAAGAGACTTCTCCGGGTTCAAAAGCAGCTGCTTACTGCTGGAACCAAGGCGTTAAATCCAGGAGGTTCGACAGCTCGGTGGTACACGTCTTTTGAAAATGCGAAGGCCTCTTATTCTGCGCCCAGCAACACGAGGACACTTAGACCGAGACGCTGATTCCAGCGGAAGCTAGGGCACTCTCAAGTACAGAGATTCGATTTATCAACCGAGTGCGATAGCGCTTGTTTGCCTCGTTGTGAGCATCTTTGTGCGAAGCCTGATATCTGCTGCTCTGCTCAATGTGTCTCTGGCGATATGCAGGGTCCTCGCTGTATTTTCTGCGGTGGTACTCTGCTTTCTCTCCCTTCTTGCTTGAATAATCTCTGGCGTAAGAGCAATCGGTTTGCGCCCTGGTTTGCGACGCTGCGCTGACTCCATTTCCCTCTTTCATTTAAGGATCTAAATTATTTAAGCGGTATAAATCGCGCTAGAATCACGAGATTTATTTCTATCTTTTAAAGCATCATGGAATCGCCGCTGCGCCTGACAATACTGAGAATTGGGAAATACAAAGGGCATACACACCTTGAAGTTGCTTTCAGAGATCCATCATATGCTCACTGGTTGTGTCGATGGGCCAGGCTAAGTGATTATGATCGCGCTCAGTTTGTCAAGGCATCTAAGCTAATCCGAGAGACAAAACCAGACATTATGTGGGATTGTACAAAAAAGAAAGAGCTGCTAGGATTGCTCAGGCTGCAGCCCAAAATTCTACGCAGCCACAAAATGTGGAGTTATCACCAGCAGATGACCTTGATCTGGACTTATCGATATCAGAGGCGGATGGGCCGGGCTTTTGAACTCTGAACTAGGCTTAAAGAGATCGCAATCTCAGATTGTAAAGAAAGACATGGAAGTCACAATTCCAGAGGTTCCTGAAGGCGCTGTAGCAATCCCGCTTGGTGGAATTCGCAATCGCCGCAAAGTCATCATTGCTTATGCTCTTGTTTCACAGGAAGATGCTGATCGTGTGCTTGGATTTCGCTGGAGTTTAGATAATGGATACGCCAAAACCATCATCAATGGTAAGAAGGTAAGAATGCATAATTTCATCAGTGGCGAGTTGGAGAATGGTTTAACTGTTGATCATATAAATCTGAACAAACTTGATAATAGACGCGAAAATTTTCGACTGGCAACAAAGCGGCAGCAGACTCTAAACCAGAATCGGCGGGTCACAAACACCAGCGGTTTCATTGGTGTTTCATTCAATCAGCAGCTTGGTAAATGGAAAGCATACTATCAGATAAACGGACATCGGAAACACATCGGCTACTATACTACTGCTGAAGCTGCTGCTAAAGCCAGAGACACCTATGCCCTTCATCATACGTCCGCCGAGGATAAGCCATTTCTGCATCTGAATTTTACAACCGAATCCTCTGGCCACCCATCGCATTCTTCATCTGCGACCCAGTAACATTTGGCTCGAAAACATTTGGAGTTGCAGGTTTTACTTCGGCAGAGTCAAGCGATTGCTCGGCTTTAGCTTTTTCGTTTTTCAGATACCGCAAATCCGGCACGTCCATGGGTCTGTGCTTAAACATCTCGCTTCGCAACATCTCGCGGATCTTAGCTCTTTCTTGCTTATCTTTTACATATGATTCGATATTAGCCGACCTCGCTTCTAGATCACGCAATTTGGCAGCCAACTCGTCAATCTGACTTTTTGACACTGTTGCTGTCTTGA
Organism: Cyanophora paradoxa; assembly: GCA_004431415.1. Taxonomy (NCBI): domain Eukaryota; class Glaucocystophyceae; order Cyanophorales; family Cyanophoraceae; genus Cyanophora; species Cyanophora paradoxa. Next base: position 167,526 of record QPMI01000645.1, read on the forward strand.
TTTTCGGCCCTGAATAACGTGGTTCAGACGCCATGGCTTGGATAATTCTAGCAGCATCATCATCAATATCGTACTGCATTTCAGATACAGTTTTGACCTGGCTTTGTCGGTCGTCAACCGCACTGGCATTAGCTGCTGCCGAGGCGATCGTTTTAGCAACGGGTGCATTAAGACGTGGGTCACTAGCTAGTTCACCGCTAGGAGCAGCAACAGCTGCGCCCTCTGTCGCACCACTTTCGATGAGAGGGGCGTTTGGCTCTGGGAGCACCCTTCGTTCACGAAAACCCTTTCTTGGAATCCCACGTGGCATCTTCTGTTCTTATGCTAAGATTTTAAAACGCTTCTTTTTAGAGATAACAGGCGAAGACTCTTCTTTTTTAGACTCTTCTTCTTGTCTTAGCCGAAGGGCAAGGAGCCCTCCTTGGCGACGCCCATTTAGAGAAACGAAAACTCTTATCTTCAACAGCTTTATCAACATACCAGGCAGTATCATACTTCGTTCCATCAAGGACTAGGCACTGATAATCATGCGCCCAAGTCTCGAACAAAGCAATAAACTCATCTTTCGGGAGATGACTAAATTCTCTATAAATTGCCTCGAGCTCGGTATGATTAGAGTAACTGAAGAAAAAACAATAGTCGGAGTTCGATCTTATAGATTGACTCAATGCTGTAAGCTTTTGGTCATAAGAATCGTACTGATATTAAAATGACGACCTTGTGTAAAAAGTCGATTAACGGTCTTGCTATTTCGCAGATCAACAGTTTCAGAGGCAGCAACGAGATCATCCAATACAAGCAATATCTGCGGCGCTTTCTTTTGTTTTCAATCAAATTTCGCTGTGAATCAATGATTTCTGCAACGATAGATGGCTGAAAATCGTCGTAAAGCTCTTTAGTTATTGCAGAGTATTCACCATTGAATTTGGTGGCCGTAAACACTACGACGCGATTGATCTTTGGATAAAGCAGTCGAAGCAAATGCTTTGTGCAATAGAAAGACTTCCCACTATTAGACTTTGAAATGAATAGGCTTTGAATGGAACCCTCATATCGCTAGGCTGGAACTGATCCATCAAAAAATAGTCGGCAGACAAGCTGCCTCGGCTGCGCCCAACTACCGAGATTAGCAGATTCTCTAGAGGTTAACTTTGCGAAGACCCGCAGCATCAACAATTAGGACAGTGTGCAGGAGAGCGCGAATTTGGACGTAAATCTTGTTGTTAGCATCATACGCAGCAGGGTTCATGATATTCAGGAAGCAGCTGCTCGAGTTCGTCAGATCTACGAAACCAGTTTGAGCAGCATTTCGGATCGATTTATCCCCACTAATGCAAAATGGCAAACCAGTCAGAACATATCGATTAAGAGGCGCGTCGAGATTTGAGCACTTGAAGACATCAGCGATGAGTTCAGCACCTTGCAATAGAGGAACAGGCTCGTTTGAATAAAGCCGCTGGCCATTCAATTCGCAGGAAATAGTGATATCACGAGTATTCGCCTCGGTTTTGAGGACACTGTGTTTTCCGTCAGTTTGGTTCATGTTTGGCTGTTTGCGAATGCTAACGAACAGACCGTAGCAAAGTCCACTGATTTGAGACAGATTAATCCGGGTGGGCGCTCCCGCACCAGCATATGTAATTGAATCAGCATCAACCCAGCCGACATCGGTAGCGGGAATGGCAATCCCCGAAGATTTGACTTTCTCAATCACCTGGGCAAAAGTGGCCTCATCAACATTGATGCAGTGAGCTATAATCTTCGGATTCGAAAGCTCGGGTTTTTCAGGAGTGACAGTGAGGACATTGGGAGTTATATTCTGGCCGATGTTTGCAGGGGATGCAGCAGCGGCTCCCACGCTCCCGAGTCCATCTTCTTTAGTCGCATCACCGCCTATGGCATATTCCGTTACAAACCTACCACCATAGCTGGTCTCAACAAAGCCCTGGGCACGATCACGGAACCAAACCTCGACAGACACCTCGCCAGAAAGAGCACCAATTGGGAGCACAGAACCCTCCCATGGACAGGGGATTTTTACACTGAAAATACCTCCAGTGCGATTTGTCCCCTGAGGTGGTGTTCCATGTAGCCAGCCACCTGACCGGTATTTCTTTTTGAGCTGAGCATCATCATTGAAAATCAGAGCGCTGTGAACAAGCCAGTCCTCAGGACGATGTAGCTGTAGGAAGCATATTTGATTTCAATTCGCTTTACAAGAGCACCAACAGACCGCAGATAACCAGTGCGAACCAGGTCAGTGTCACCAGTAAAAGCGGTCAGCTCGGGCAGGGTAAACTGGAGTTCAAGCCCCTGAAGGAAATTGTAACGGGGTAGGAAATAAGTAACCCTCTTTCCGAAGCAGTCTCCATAGTCATTGCTAGGTTGACAACGACACGCACAGGCTTTGTTTGGCTGGTTAGACCTAACATAAGCTCGTTATTCATAAAGAAATCCTTAGCTTCCTGCGGAGTTGTGAGCAGCTCCTTTAGACCAAGACGTTGCAAGTTCTGGGTAACATCCATTGAAGTGTTTATAATTCAAACGGAAGAAAATAATTCAGCGCTTAGCCGCCGGCGAGCCAGCTTGGCGCAGCGGTCGCTGTGCGGAGCACAAGTGGCTCCTTGCCTTCGGCTTGTCTGCGACTCTGGCGACTCAGTTTGACGAATTGATCCAAGGATATGTCTTTGACCTTTTCTGGAGCTGAAGCTTGGCGAGCTCGTAGACAACATCGCCATTGGTTCATCTGGGCCATAACGAATTTCGAGTATAAATGAGACAGGACCTCCATTTAAATCAGCAATTCGCTGCATAAAATCGTAAATCTCAATAGTCACAGAGTAGAGGTCCAGCTTTGAATAAATATACTTGTACAAAGGATGTGCTTCAGTTGAATCATAGTATGCTATCTCGCCTGGACGAAGGACGCTTGGAATGCTCAGCTTCGAGAAGAAGCCAGGTATTGACGTGTTCGGCATACTGACAAGGTCACCAATTTCAGGAATTCGTAGGAGCACATGATCATCAGGAGTGACATCAGGCTCATAAGCGCCTGCTATATATTCAGTATTTATAGATAATGTCTTTGACCGAATCGGTAGAATCGATCTCAGCCCTAGAAGCTTTGCAGTTCGCTGAGCCCTTGCAACGGCCTGGTAGTTTCTGACTTCCCGCCCACCCTGGTTCGTTGGCAACATCAGAGCAATAAAGAACTCGAAGTTAGCTGTGAACCCTATTAATTTGATCGCTGAATTATACGTGCACGTGATACCTGTTCCCGTCAACCTTTCGTTTATCTCTGTCACAAGCGAGGTGACGTCGTAATTTCCAGGTGGAATTGCAATGTTATTCCACGCTCCAAATCCGGCCTGAGGTGGGTCGGGTCCTTCATTAGTGGGATCATATTTGCACCAATATATATAGGTGTTAAAGACTAAATCCTCTGCCGGATCGAGTACATCGATTGTGCTCATAGTGTTGGGGATCTCAGCTGATACCAAGCGCACGGCTTTCACATCCTGATAAACTTTAGGCAGTCTTACTTTAAATTTCGAGGTGGATGTCAGCTCCTCCGCTTGGTGACTTGCAATGCAGACGTAGTCCGTAGGCATCTTTTTTATATCAGTTAGAGAATAAAAATGGTCAAAGACAAGCATCGACGCTGCGCCAGGCTTACCTTTGACAGCAGAGACAGAAGGCCAATCGATTCAGAGGCAAACTTCGTGCTCGAAATCAATGAACCGATAATCAATCCAGTTGCTGTTCGACTAACCCAGTGTGAGTTCGCAAACAGCCTTTACACCAGCATTAAAGCTGAGTATCTTTCCATCACCTTTCCCTACCTTGGAACGCAAAACGTGGAGGTGTTTGAGCCTGGCATAATTACGACTGCAAATCTGGGCGAAACAGATATTTACAACTTTGGCCTATCATTTAATATTGAGCTAGAAGGATTTCAATTGCGTATTTTAAACTATTTCGAGACCCAGAGACGCTGAAAATGTCTGCGTATTGCAACCGTTCCTGCACACTGACCTGCCAGTTCAAAGCCTTATCGAATCTGCTCGGGCTGAACCGAAATGAGCCCTCCAGCTGTCTCCTATTGTGCTTGAAGGGCCGCAAAGACCAGCAACTGCAGCTGAGCGTATCTAGAGGTTGCTGGCATTCCAGTGACACCTGCTCACCCTGAGTACGGCGTGGATTTCACCGGAAGAATGCAGAGTATAGCACTTGGTTACGCCGTCGAATTTCCAAAGATAATCGACATGAACAGCGACCAGTACCTCTTCCTTGTCTGCGAAGAGCTACGGCCGTTTGCTTCGAAGCTTCGCCGTGGGCTAAATCAATGTGTAATTACGGGCTCGCTCGAATCCAGATGAGCCAGGATGTTGGCAAGTTCGTTTATATAAATCAGGAAAATGACGGCGAGTGGATCCACATCGAAGAGCGCCTGGTGCTGACCTCTCTGCGACTGCGCATTGTCGACAGAGATGGTGATGACGTCTCTCTGAATGGCCTGCCTTGGTCTGGTGAACTGCAATTTCTAGTTTAGGTAACGTCCCCGGAAATCAAGCCGGAACGCGTTCACATTTATAAATTCGTTTGTTATAATTTGCACATAGTTATACACCTGTGGGTGATCAAGTGCGAGTCACTATGCATTATATCGAAGCCTGTCATAGATGGTTTGCAGCAAGCACATTGGCTAGGACCGTATTTTCAAATAGTGACCGTCTCGTAAATATCCTAAATTGGTCAGAATGCTGAAATTAAATAGGACTCCGGCGGCAAAGGCTGGCCCATACATAATTATTTGATGTAGCTCAAAAGGCTTAGGAAACTCGACTTTGATCCAGGATTAGGTAAAGTGCCCCCTTGGAACCCTGTTGAGTTAGTCGAACGTGAGAAGGTGGGTGCAATTCCTCAAAGTCGTTGCTTGTGATGTTTGCATCTGGAATTATAAACCAGTTGACATCAAATGGCGGCTCAACTGTTAAGGTAGACGATATGATAAGTCTCTCATCGTTCAGTAGGTCGTAGTTCGCCAGTAGAAAGCTGCAGAGTGCATTTATTTTAGCATTTATTTCGGTTTGTTTCAGCCATAAATCAGTCGTGGAAATCAAATAAGAAATATTCGAAGGGGAGGCATCATCAAGCTTGCTCATAACTGCAGCTGGCAGCGGAACACTTAAACGCCAGTATCTAGTTAAATTTCTATCTGCATCAACTGGAAGCAGCTCCTGCATTTGAAAGTGCGATTCCAGCTCGCTCCCAGCCATTAGCATAGAAATAATTGGGCTGCCTGAGAGGGATAAGATCCAGCCCAGGGCGCCCCAGCCTGACGTCTCCGCATTCGAAAAGCCTGCAGTCAGTTGCTCACTGGCTTGGACCTCACCACAGCTGATGCTCACAAGAACAATTGGATCCTCTGCATCATAAATTTGCTGGCGTGGCTTAGCGCTGCAACTGAGGGATTATTTAAACAGGCGATGGCCCCATCAACAAGGTTTTTGTCTCCTAGAACCTTCGGTGGAAAGAATGTTGGCGCTGCAGAAGATGCTCTAACTGCATCACGAATCAGCGTGCTCGAGTATGGCCCATCTTTGGTGAAAACTACGGGCTGCATCCGAACTGTATCAAACGCTGTAATTAATATGTCTTTGGTCGATTCTGCAATTGTGTAGTCTAGGGCAACGTCTGTGAGCACCGACTCCAGAGGGTTTCCATCATAGCGGCTTCCTGAGAGCAAGCTTGTGAGTGATCTCGGATTTGCGAATATTACAGGTAGGTTCGTTTGATATAAACTGAAGATATCACCTGCAGAATATCGATAAGCGAGAACAGAGCCTGGAGTTGATGGGATAGCCAAACCGGCCGCTATTATTGCCCCTGTTGAGGTGCCTGCAAAGAAATCAAACAGCTGTGGAATTGCTTTCCCAGTAATCGCCTCGATCCGCTGTAGAATTCGGGCAATGACTATGCCACGAGCACCTCCACCTGATAGTGAGAGAATGACCTTCATTTTTAAAAGGGGGCTTATATAAAAATGTCCTACATCTTGAAGAAGCCAGTACCACTTCGTAAAGCTCCAGATTTTGTGGATGATCGGCATATAAATATTCGCGTATTTGGGAGTACTCTAATTGACTACAATGCTGACAAAGATATACACCAGACTGAGTTTAATCGCCCAGCTGCATTAATTCTGCGCAACGCACATGTTGGCGCCCCAGATATTGCACAGAGATTTTGTCTGGGTCCAGCTGAGAATTATGTTGCTGAAATAATCGGATCCAGGGCGTTGCCGCGGCACCTGCGAATTGCCTCCTCAGGCACAGTTTCCAAATATGATTCTGGTAGATTAATCTTTAGGCTCCAAAATGATAGAGGGGTCCACACATCAGCTCTACGTCTAATTGATGAATCCAATGCTGTCACAAACAAGACTGCGGCTCACATTACAGGGCGAATTCTCCTTGGCGAAGAGTCGCAGACAAGCCGAAGGCAAGGAGCCACTTGTGCTCCGCACAGCGACGCTGCGCCTGCTGGAATATCAGTGCTAGCATCGCAAATCCAGCCGTTTCCCTGGATCTACTTTTTACAGCTGCACGAGAAGCGAATATTTATACGGTTTTGATGTAAATCAAATCGATACTGAGCCAGCCACCAGGTTAGATATTCCTGGATGCACCTTGGGCTCTATCCTGATTGAAGCTGACAGGCACCTGCTCCCTGCGTTGCATGACAGCTACGATCTAGGGCTCCGCACCAGGCAGTGGCGAAATATTCATGGAACAAATATTTATCAGGATGGTAAGAAGGTTAGCACTGAAGAGGAGGTGATCAACATTTTCAACTACTACTTCGGACCTATTTCCCTATACCACCTATACCACCTCTTCCAGGCTACCGAAGCCGCCAACCCCGGACGGCCAGGTCGAGAGCGAGTTGCTGATGAAACATTCCTTTCGGTCAACATATTGTCAGTTGGAGCAAGTTCGCAATAAACCTATCTTCGAACCGAAAAAGCAAATAGATGAACAGTATTTACCTCCTGAAATCGATATATTAGAGCTTGAAGAATACCAATTTGTCCCAGATGAGGAAGAGTATTTACCTGACGGTTTCGACCCGCAAGAGTATGAATATGATCAATATGACCCAATGAGGAAGAGTATTTACCCGATGGTTTAGATCCACAAGAGTATGAGTATGAACAGAACTATGAACCCCACGAGGATTATTTAGCAGATGGCCTCGAGCCTCCTGCTGTTGAGTATGCGCAGCCTTATGAACACCATGAGGAATTATTGCCAGATGGTTTACAACCTGAGATTTTTGAGATGTACCTTGACTGGGAGCAGATCAACAATAAACCCGCGAGATATCCACCAGAGGATCACAACCATGACTGGGATGAGATCTTAGGTAAACCTGAAAATATCCACCTGAAGATCACAGGCATGATTGGGGCGATATTGATGGAATACCACCTGAGTTTCCGCCGGAAGACCATTTACATATTTGGAGCGAAATACGAGAGCAGCCCACTTTTGCATCAGCAGGTAATGTTTTACTAGGAGATATTAACAATGGGGTAAGTCTCTACCAAAATATAGACACACCAGAAAGATTACAATTAAATGATTACTATGTGAATCGCAAAGGAATCGATGCAGCACCACAATGGAAGGCGAATTATACATTAGACCCCCTACAAGAAATGGAATATTGGGACTTGGTGGTGGTATTGAAATTAAAGACACCAAACCAGGTATCTATCTTACCAGCTACTATGCAGATGACATCCCAATGACAGGAGGATTGATCTCTCTACCATCTGATCCAGCAAACTATGATGATAAAAACGCAGCAATCCAAATTAATGTTACTGATGTGAGTGATTTAGATTCATCAAGACCGAAATTAATATTCAGCAGAGAGAGATTGTTACCAGATGCACTTTTGGGGAACCGAGATGACTATAAACAATGCGAGGTTGCATGGATTAAAACGAATTATAATGGTGGAGTTGGTGAGGGAGTTTTAGAAATTAATCAGAGGGCAGCAGCAAAGAATATTCACAATGAGACCATATCAAGAGTGGTAACAGAGGATTATCTGAGAGACAATGGAGCAACAATCATCGCAGGAATTGCTGTGGAGGGTGCTTACCTTCCTCTCACTGGTGGAACTGTCACAGGTGATGTTCATGCTCCGAATTTCCTTGTTGATACTCCAAATGCTCAGACATTTCCTGTTGTTCACCCAGGTGCTGAATATATATTAGATGCAAACACTCCAATTAGTAGAGTCGAATTACCAACGAATTTCACCTTTAATCTTGTAGATGTGTTCCCAAACAGCCATAATCTCATGTATTTCTCTTCTGAGAATTACCTTTCAGGTGCATTTTCGCCATTGAACTCTCCATACCAAAGCAAAAGGTGAGCTACAAAGAACTCACAGATGTCCCGGCAGGATTTAGTGGTAAATGGACTGATATTACGGAGAAGCCAACTTGGAGTAGTGTAGCATTCACAGGTGATTACTATGATTTATCAAGAATTCCCGATTTCACCACTTATATACCTCGTTGATTGATCAAAGTGTAATTATATCAGAATCTACACTCCCTTTCAATGGGACATGGATAGACTATTTACTAAACCGAATTTGCATGCTGTGGCTACAAGTGGTGACTACAATGATTTAACTAACACCCCTACTGCACCGACCTTGCATGCTGTGCTACAAGTGGAAACTATAATGATCTCGTTAATACACCAAACTTGCATGCTGTGGCTACAAGCGGGAACTATGACGATTAATTAACACACCCACTTCGCCACCTACTCACAATCACAGCATAGAGTTGCTTACGAATTTCGGTAATTATGTGAATGCAAATGCATATGTGCAACAGGGGACAGCGAATGTAGTCATTCCTGCCGGAGTCTATTACAAAGGGATTTTACCACAGTATCGGGAACCGTTACATTTTCTACCCCATATAATAGTGATCCAATAGTTAATGCTACTCTCGAAAATGATATTATCTTAACAAGTGTCAATTTTACAAACAGCATATATATCTCCGCTGAATTTGTGAGTGGGAACCGTGTTGGTTTCAAAATAAATTCACTTGGATTGCTATATTTACTTGTTACTCGGACATCAATTATACGAATTGCCCCAAACGAAAGAACCCTTAAACTCCATTGGATTGCTGTCGACCTCTCCAAAACAATAATATTCTCACGTAATTATAAGAGCAATTTAAAGATGACAACTGTATTCACGCCTGTGTTTTCTTTGAGTGCAAGTGCTGTCCACAATGTCCAACACACTGTTTATGATTATCTCCAAGCCACCCTTCGACTGAGACAGCGAAAACCGATTCTTTTAATGACCAAAGCATACTCAGAGTCAAAGAACTCCGAGCTGACAAGGCTGATGGAGTCGTTAAAGCTACTCAAATGATCGTATCTAATCGACCCGCAATCTCTTCGGGCTGTCACCAAAGAAAATCTATATGAAGGTCAACAGGATTCCAAAACGGCTTTTAATCCGGCTGATAGGAATTCGGCGGCTTTTCAAGTTTACAGTGGTGGGCATGGATGGGACTGGACTGAGTGTGAATGGGACAGTGACAGCGACTTCTTATGGGGCTGTGAGTGCAACCACTGGGACGTTTTCAGGTCTCTTGACAGAAATGGTGGAGTGAAAACAAACTTCTGTCGATTCAGGAGCAGATTCTGATATAGTTTTGAAGCGAAATAATACAACGATAGCCACCATCACAACTTCTGGTCTCAGTTTGGCGGATACTAAATATTTGAAGGCTAATTTTTACCCATCATGTCGTGTTTATCATGCAACATCTACTGCTTATACAGCTGGTCAGGTGATCAAATGGCAAACATTTACTACAATGTTGGGGGATGCTATAATTCAGCTACTGGTATTTTCACATGCCCTGTGGCTGGATGTATGTTGTATCTTTTGGTGCATATGCTGATTCATCTACCTGTGATGTTGTGTGTCGACACAACGTTCATCTACATTTTTAAGTCTTTTGAGTATAAAAACAACTTCAACACAAGGAGAAGCCCTGTGCAACATTTAAAGCCAATTCGGGCGATTACTTTGATGTTGCTGTGTCCCAAGGACAGCATCAATTATCGCAAGTCAACAGAGTTTCTGTGTTGCATTAATTTATGCAGTATAATAAAATGTTTTGCTATAATAAATGTCGAACATCTACCAAGTGGTTCTAACTGATACTGAAAAACTGGGAATGGAATACTGTGCCTACTCTGTTCAGGATTGGATCGATAATGCTGCTCATAATCGGGCGAGAATTGCGATTGATGAGATGTGGACAAAGAAGTTAAATCGTGTATTGCCGCTGGAATTCCGATTCCACTCACAAAGGAAGCGATTGTAGAGCAAGCGTTTGCAAGGGGACTGTTCGAAAGGCAAGCGAAATTCCTGTGAGTGCTCCTATGTAAAGAACTCGAATTCGAAGAATGAGAGATGGGTTAATTTTATTTTTCATAGATCATGCATAAGAAAGGCATGTATCTTGCATGTCCTTCTTGAAAGTCGTTTATTTTTCTTTCCTTCTTAGTAAAAGAAGCAATGGTGAATATAATCGAGTTCAACTTCCAATATATTCCCTTGGATCCCCTGCTATGCACTTTCGCCAGCATGAAGTAAATGATGAGGTTCGTGGATTAGAATCCACAGAGAGACCCAATTCCAATGGTAACTCCTTTGATAAGAATTCGATTATTCGAGTTAAAGAACTTCGAGCCGACAAAAACTCAGGTGTGGTTAAAACAACTCGACTTCTTGTGACTAATGCCAACTTCTTTTCAACCTACCAATGGAGGCCCTGATGCTTACAGTGTAAATCTGAAAGCTCTTGATTTCGATAAAAACACTGCTGCTGCTACAATTCGTTCAGGCGGTGCTTTTATTGGTGGAGGTTGCCGTGTATCCGGTCAACTCTCTTCATCTGTTTCGTTTAATGATGTCCCTGATACTCTCGATCAAAATGTAGAGAATCCACAGCGTATTAGATTATATACACCTGTTGCACAGCAACCATTTGTTCAATTTTACGTAGGTTATACAGTTACACTTGCAACCTCTGAACTAATTGAAGGAACCAAAAGAGTAATGAGAGGTCTCGCCATTCAAACGCCATGCTCTCTTTATGTAGAGCCAACAACAACCAGCCAGGTCACAGGTACTATTTCAGTGTGCAGGGATATGATCATTTCGGCACAGGCTTCTGTGTTTATAACAATAATTTCACTTACGATTTGTTTGTTACAGACATTGGCAATATACTATAACAATTATCGGTTTGAGAACAGATATAGCAGCTGTTTCAGTTCTCAGAGGTGTTACTCCTGATACTCTTTCAGTATCAGGGTTTTACAGGAACCAGATGTGATCGATGACCCCACTCCCTAAAATTATATATATGTTTAATATAAATGGCTGAACCACCTCCAATTGAGCGTATTGTTACAGCACAGCTTTCATTAGCTGCACCAGCTAACCACGTTCTGCAGCATGCTACTTTCGATGATGTAGAAGGTCTGCAATCAACAGAGGTTCAACCTACGATGAACACCTTCGGTTCCACCCATAAACTGAGATTGCAGGAACTCAGGTGCGATAAAAATAATGGTATAGTTAAGACCACGAAATTACTTGTAACTAATGCGAATTTTAGTGCCCATTATGGTGATCCAGACAGTTATGGCGCCCCTCTTTCGACTTATTCTTTCGAGTCTAGGTCAGAGCTATTAACTGCAAGACGGGGGGAGCATATATTGGTGATGGTTTGCGGGTTGGTGGAGCTGTTGGTGCTCCTCTCTTTGTTAATGATCAACCAAACCCTATTGATCCTAACACGAGAATTCGAACCTATTTGCCAAGTATGAATGCACCATATATTATAAAGATCTTCCCAATCGTTGTTAATGAGCAGACATCAGTAGTTGATTCTCTTGTGGAAATTGGTGACCACTACAAGGTGGTTGTTGATATCCCTCCAGACGTCTACGCTGTTTGTCAAGTAGAGGGTGGAACCCCAAACATTGCTGTGGTGATTACTCCATATGATAATTTCGGATCGCTTATCATGGTGTAAATTTCGGCCTTGAAGACTACCAGTTCTTGGTGAGAGCTACAAAATTCGGTATTTATAAATGCATTCTCTATGCAGAAAGAACCGATGCTATCGCAAGGCAGAATACCTATGCGGAGTACTACGGCACTAATAGGTACTTCCCATTTTCGGACAGGATACTGCCCCGTAGAGAATATCCCTAATTATTTGCCGAGACCTCTGATAATGGCCTCATGTCTTGCAGGAGTGTTTGAGTTGCTGCGTCACTTCCATTCGCATGCTCGCCTACAGTCGCATTGTTGTACAGCGGATTTAGATCTTTCTTTTGGAGGTGATCATGACAGCAACAGCGCCAACCGTGAAGCTGAACTCGAAGCTCTTCAGCACGTAGAAGATCCAGCACCGCCCGGTGTGCACTACCAGAGGGCCGCTCCGTCAATAATGTACCATCTATATCAGGATGCTTGAAGGCTCGCTGAGGTGGCCTCGACATCATTTTGTTTGCTTTTGAAAAAAAGAAACAGGACAGCCAGCCGTTTCAAACACATAGATAGCTTTTTATTTACGCCCTGTTTTCAATTGGGAAATTAAGACGTAGAAAAGGCCAGTCTGCCTCTGCAGTGTGCTCAAGTAGATACTGATCTCGAGCTCTGGCTGCTTCCTCCGCTGTGGAGAAGCATCCAACATCGATTGTTTTTCTATTTTTGCCAATGGTAGCAACCCATCTGCTTTTCGATCTGTTGTAACTCACTCCAAGGAATCCGCTGGTGTTATTCGAATTCTTGTCTCGATGCATTCGGTGCTGCTGTTTTGTTACGAACTTTAGATTATCTCTGCGACATCCAGTTTATCCCGCTGACACAGAGGATGCTATGATCTGCAGGAGCTTTCCCCTTCACCAGATCTCTAAATTTCTTATGCCATCTCTCTCAGGGTGGAATGCTACTGGATAGCCATTCGAGTCTATGTAGAACCTCAGACCAGAGAATTTCTCCTCGTCATCTTCGAGATTAGCACTGAGTGCACTGTGTTTGGTGTCTTCACCTGAATTGCAGAGTCCATGTATCTTCCTTTCGATAATATAAGAGATTGTGTTCTCTTTATGTCATACACACCTTTCATATTAAACCGGGAATTTCTAGTGCGGCCTCTCAGTGGACACTAGAATGCCTAAGCTCATACCCTAAAGTGAATTCCCAATCAGCCTCAAAGGCTCTCCGTTAGCTACCTCCTCGAAGCTAAATCGAATTTTATTTTCAACCCCTAAGGTACCCACGCACACGCCCTCCGGCACGTAATAGCAGAGGGAAACGTGTAAAACGATTTTGGTACACGCACGGCAAAATCAGATCGATCTAGTGAGGGGAAGACGCTAAATACCCATGGAACCGCGGCCGGAGCGAAGCGAAGTGGCCGTAAGCGGGTCCATGGGTGTACAACATGCGTTTGTACATATAGAGCGGCATATACATGGAAGCTCGATCATCGAGGATAATGAATGGAATTGCCCGGCTGCCTCTAATCGATTATGGGATGCGCAGGAGGCGCTGGCGTACTACTCGCGCTTCCAGATGGACACGAACGCCATCATCACGATGGCCGTAGTCGAGGGGCTGGTTGCGTGCTTAATTATATAAGCTTTGATTCGGGCTACTGTAAACTTGAAGACGCCCGAAAACTCTTAGTACTATCAGTATGCAGCACACTAAATATTTCTAGCTCTATTCGGATTCGGACTGCTTGTTATCGATTCGGACTGCTGTAAATATTAATCGCACCAAACCTTTTTAGTACTGTAAATATTAATGTGCAGCGTACTTTATATTTCTAGTTCTGCTGCAGCAGCTTCATTCGGATCCGATATGTACCGATTATCCACGGCGACAATTGCGGTGCCGACACCGATGCTAGATACTAAACGTGGTTTCTAGTTTCTAGTTCGACGGTTTCTCTATCCTAAATATATACTATACTAATGCGCGCCAGGGCCTCGCTTCCTGACGGGCCGCGACGTGCGGGCCGAGGCGCTGGTGGACCGAGCGCGGCGGGCATCGCTCGAGACGGCGCGCGGGGCCTATGACGAAGGAGACCGTCCGCATGCTCGACGCCGTCCTCAGGTCGCGCACTTAGGCGTACCGAAATTCGTTCGATCCCGAAATTCGTTCGATCCCGACGCCGTCCTCAGCTGGCGGGCCGGCGACGTGCCCGCCGCCGCCGCCGCCGTCGAGGCGACGCTCGCCTTCTGGCGCACCCAGGTCCGTCGGGATCGAACGATTTTCGGGATCGAACGATTTCGGGATCGACGCCGTCGCAGCCTTTTGCTGAGCGTGGTCGCCGCGCGCGCAGGTCGCCACTGCAATCTGGAACTGCATGCGTGCGCTCCGGATACCCGCCCCGCCCCGCCCCGCCCCGCCCGTGCTTCGGCTATGAACCATGAACCGCCCCGCACGCAGCGGCGATGCTAATCGCTCTGGACTTTGCGCTCTGGTGGCGGTGGACTCGCGCCGCCGCTGGCGGCCCTCGAGCCGGGGCCCCGCGGCCGCGGCCGCCCGCCCCGATCGAGATCGAGAGCCGCTCCTGCGGCGCCTCCTCTGCCTGGGCCCCGCCGCCCACGCCGCCCCGCCTCCGCTGTCTTTCCCGCTCCGGTCGGGCGGCGCCCGAGCCTCGCGGCCAACTCCAGCACCTCGTCCTCCTTCTTCTTCTTCGCCGGCCCCGCCGCTCCAGCCTCGCCACCACCTCCTCCACGCGCCCCGAGCTCCAGCGCCGTCCACGTGCACCCGCGGCCAGCGCCGACGGCGATACCGACGGCGCCGACGCGGCGCCGGTGCGATGCCGGCGCCGTGGCGACGCCCGTCACGGCGGAGGCGGCCGCGGCGGAGGCGGCGCGCGCGGCGGCCCTCGCCCGCACCGCCGTCGGCCTGGTCGAGCGGATGGCGCCGCGCTGGCTCCCCGCCCTCGCCCTTCGCGCAGCTCGCGCGAGCGCTGGACCCCGACGCGCCGGCCCGCGGCGCCTGTCGCTCCTGCGGACCGCCCGGGACGCCTTCGTGCGGGCGGCCTGCAGCCCTGGGTCGCCCTGTCTTCACTCTGGCTCGCCCGCTGCGAGCCCGAGCCCGACGACGCGGCGGAGGCGGCGGCGGCGGCGCGCCGCGTCGCCGCGAGACGGGCCTCCGACTCCCGCCAGCGAAGACGGGGGCCAAGAGGGGTACCGACGAGTAATCTCCCTCTGGGTGTAGCTTGTGTCTAAATATAGCTAGCTCCATATTAACGCGGGGGCGCGCGCCCCGTCTCCCGCGACGTAGTCTAGATCTTCCAATTTGCAGGTCTCTTCTCGATCAGTACTAGTACCGTAAGTAGTACGTCGATCCTTTTTTTATGTCGTTTTTTTCGGCTCTTTAATTTGTCTGGTCGTTCTTCGTACTCTTAATCTTGTCTTAGTTATTTTGCTTTTTTTTGTCCTGTGCCCCTTGGCAGCCCCGCAGTGCTGGTGTCTAGAGCCTGTGGCCGGTAACTCACCAAAACAAAAAAGAGGAATGCAAATCGCCTCTTGCGCAGTTTGATTTCCGCGCCCCCTGCGCATGCGCAATTTCGCGGTAGAATTTATGCGAGAGAATTAGGTCCCTCGCGGGTGTGGCGGAGGCGCTAGGCGTGCTTCCGTTCAAGAAGCGGCGGCGTCCCCCGTTCGCGGGGCGCAGAAATGCGCGCGCCTCGCGGGCGCTGTCGTACGTCAGTTCCCGTGCGCATGCGCAATTTCGCGCAGTCTCGCGCCATGGATTCGGAGCCCTCGCCTGTATGCATGCCACAGGCCGGCGAGGCCCTCGCGAAAGGATCCAGACTCGAGCGGGGCGAGTTGAACAGTTGAACCAACATGTGCAAGAAAATTTAAAGAGACCAATACTGTAACCACTACATACAAGGGATCACCCGGCCGTTCACAGGCTAGGGCGGCGAGGGGGACGTCGGCGGGGCGGAGGCCGAGGGCGTCCCGCAGCCCGAGCGCCGCCCCCGCCCCCGCCGGCCCCGCCCTCCCCGCCGCATCGAGAAGCGCCCCCGCGACCTCCACGTACCCTTTCTGCTCTGTTTTCGGTGCGGGAAAGAGCGGCGGGCGACTGCGCGGGCGCACGCGGCAGGCGATGTGGAGGGGCGTCGCGCCGAACTTGTCCTGCGCGCAGAGCGCGGCGGCCGCCTGCGGCGAGTCCAGCATCGCCCGGAGGAGCGCGCCGACCTTGCCGCCCATCGCCGCGACGTGCAGCTGCGGGCGGGCGGGGGGAGCGTGAGGCGCGGGGGCCGTCGGCAGAGGCCGACAGATCGGAGCGCGCACGGGGGTGCGGCCGGCGGCGTCGGGGCGAGCAGGTCGGAGGCGGCGACGAAGGCGCGGGCGGCCTCCTCCAGATCGCCCCGCGCGCCCGCCCACTCCTCCCGCAGCTGCCGCGCGTGGGCGTGCAGCGGCGTCTCGCCGGCGACATTGCGGAGGGCGGCCGCCGCGGGGCACGCCCCCGCGAGCTCCCGCAGGAGGGCGAGGCCCCCAGGGCCCCTGAAGGCGGCGCTCAGGTGAAGCGCCCCGTTCCCCTCCGCATCCTGCGCCCCGCTCGGCGGTCTGGGGCGAAGGGGGCAAGGGGCGGGCGGGCGGGGCAGGCCTGGGCGGCGGGGTCCGAGTGCGGGAGGAGGCCCCGGGCGACGGCGAAGCGGCCGGCACGGCAGGCGAGCATCAGCGGCGTCCGCCCTGCCCGCGCCGCGCCTCAGAATCAGCAGAATCAAGGGCAGGGGCGGGCGGGCGGGCCTTCGGGATCGCGGAGGGCGCAGGCGGCGCGGGGATCGCCCAGGGCGGCGAGGGCGGCGGGCAGCGCGTCCTCGCTCAGCGTCGTCGCCGCCTGCCGCACAGCGAGGAACAACGGATTCGGGATCGACCGAAGATTCGGGATCGACCGAAGATTCGGGATCGACGGTGCACGCACGTAGTGGATCGGCGCCAGGCCGAGCGCGTCGAAGAGCTCCGCGCGGGCGCCCCGCGCGTGCAGCATCTCGACAACCTTCAACCGCAGGTTCCTCCGTAGCTCGCGATCGCGGCTGCGTGATCGCGAATCCGCTTTTTCGCTGGTCTCGCTTGGGGAGGCGGTGGCGAGGAAGACGGGGGAGGGCTGGCCGGGCGGGGCGCGGTGCACGTCGACCCCGGGGGCCTCCAGCAGCAGCTCCGCCGTCCCCCAGTCCCGCTCCGCGCACGCGTGCCACAGCGCCGTCCTGCGCAGGCGTCAGCACCTTGGCAGATCGTTTGGTGGGCTGTTAGAAATTGCGCACCGCCCGTCCGACGAAGCCGCGTTCACGTCGACTTCGGGCCGGCTCAAAAACAGCTGCGGCCAAGATACACAGGCTTTGAGTCAGGCGGTCTAAGAGCAAAGGGAACTTTAGCGCCCGCAGATCAATATTCGAACCTTGATCGCATCGGACCACAATTTCTCGGTCTCGCTGTCCGGCCCGTACTTGGAGAGCACCTTGGCCTTGCCTCTAACGGCGAGGTAGAGGGGCGCGTTCCCGTCCCGGTCCGCGAGGCCAGCGTTTAGCTCCGGCCGCTCTAGAAGGGGGTATAAGCAAAGTATTTTAGATCTAGATATCTTGCACGCACCGAACAACTTCGACAGCGTCTCGAATAATATGTAGTCGTACGCACGCATTGCTAGATCCTCGTTGAGGAGAACGTGCAGCGGGGTCAGGCCTTCGTTGTTGACGGCGTTCACGTCGGTGGAGCGCTCGAGGACGGCGAGGAACGTCGGGGTGTCCGTGCGGACGGCGTAATGCAGGGCCGTGCAGCCGTACTGGTCGCGGGCGTTCAGGTCGAGCCCCGGGACCGACAAAGTCACGTGCCACATGCACGCGATGCGGCTGCCCTCGGCCTCGTCGTACTCTTTGTGCTGCGCCTGGGCGGCCTGCTGTCTCATGTAGGAGGCCACATCGCTGAACGGAGCGTTCGCTTGGGGGCGGCGATCGGGACTGGAAGCGTCGTCCGTGCAGCGAAAGGCGCTGGGCCCTGCAGACGCGCTGGTGCCAGCTGCAGGCTTGAGCGACGGGAAGGCGTGGGCGGGGTCGGCCCCGGGGAGCGCGAGGAGGGCCCGGACGAGGCCCATCGCCCCAGCCTCGACGGCCTCCCGCAGCAGCTTCGCCGCCGTGTCGCCCCACTCGATCGCGCCGGCCTCCACCAGAGCCAAGATGCCGCCCTCCAGCCGCTTAAACTTCGTCCCCGAACACCGGGACAGGAAGTGGCACCAGTACTGCTTGACCGCGCGGTCGAGGGGCGAGATCGGCCCCGCCTGCGTCAGCTCGTCAAAACTCGTAAATCATTATAATTATCTCAATGGGGCCTAAAGCTAAAATTATTCCATGAACGATGCATATCGATGCCCGGCCTTTCAGACTCCGGGGCCAACTTCGGGCACCTTTGACATGGATGAGGCTCGGGTGGCGCGCAGAAGCGCCCTCACGACCTCGAGACCGTGATCCTCGCCGCGCGTGCACGCGCGCATCGCGGCAAAGAGGGCGTTGTCCCCGTACCCGTTCTGGGCAGCCCTCGTTCAGATACATACGACGAGGAGAGCGAGCGCTGCTTGAAGGTAGCCGAAGAGAGATTAACTGCAAGCTTAAGCACCTGGAGAAAGGGGTCGGAGCCGAGGGCGAGAAGGACCGAGACGGCTGTTTCGTGGCCGCGTGCCGCGTGGGCGTGCAGTGGCGTCGCCCTCCGACGCGTCCAAGTCCGCGCGTTCGCGAGCGGCGCGAGCCCCAGCGAGCGCAGCCGCTGCGGCATTGGCGTGAGGGGCTGATAAATCAAATATGAGCATTTGCAATTGCCAGCTTAATATCAATCGCAAGCTCGAAGTTTGAG
>QPMI01000646.1:0-2500 GCA_004431415.1 Cyanophora paradoxa
CCTAACCCTAACCCTAACCCTAACCCTAACCCTAACCCTAACCCTAACCCTAACCCTAACCCTAACCTAACCCTAACCCTAACCCTAACCCTAACCCTAACCCTAACCCTAACCCTAACCCTAACCCTAACCCTAACCCTAACCCTAACCCTAACCCTAACCCTAACCCTAACCCTAACCCTAACCCTAACCCTAACCCTAACCCTAACCCTAACCCTAACCCTAACCCTAACCCTAACCCTAACCCTAACCCTAACCCTAACCCTAACCCTAACCCTAACCCTAACCCTAACCCTAACCCTAACCCTAACCCTAACCCTAACCCTAACCCTAACCCTAACCCTAACCTAACCCTAACCCTAACCCTAACCCTAACCCTAACCCTAACCCTAACCCTAACCCTAACCCTAACCCTAACCCTAACCCTAACCCTAACCCTAACCCTAACCCTAACCCTAACCCTAACCCTAACCCTAACCCTAACCCTAACCCTAACCCTAACCCTAACCCTAACCCTAACCCTAACCCTAACCCTAACCCTAACCCTAACCCTAACCCTAACCCTAACCCTAACCCTAACCCTAACCCTAACCCTAACCCTAACCCTAACCCTAACCCTAACCCTAACCCTAACCCTAACCCTAACCCTAACCCTAACCCTAACCCTAACCCTAACCCTAACCCTAACCCTAACCCTAACCCTAACCCTAACCCTAACCCTAACCCTAACCCTAACCCTAACCCTAACCCTAACCTAACCCTAACCCTAACCCTAACCCTAACCCTAACCCTAACCCTAACCCTAACCCTAACCCTAACCCTAACCCTAACCCTAACCCTAACCCTAACCCTAACCCTAACCCTAACCCTAACCCTAACCCTAACCCTAACCCTAACCCTAACCCTAACCCTAACCCTAACCCTAACCCTAACCCTAACCCTAACCCTAACCCTAACCCTAACCCTAACCCTAACCCTAACCCTAACCCTAACCCTAACCCTAACCCTAACCCTAACCCTAACCTAACCCTAACCCTAACCCTAACCCTAACCCTAACCCTAACCCTAACCCTAACCCTAACCCTAACCCTAACCCTAACCCTAACCCTAACCCTAACCCTAACCCTAACCCTAACCCTAACCCTAACCCTAACCCTAACCCTAACCCTAACCCTAACCCTAACCCTAACCCTAACCCTAACCCTAACCCTAACCCTAACCCTAACCCTAACCCTAACCCTAACCCTAACCCTAACCCTAACCCTAACCCTAATAACCCTAACCCTAACCCTAACCCTAACCCTAACCCTAACCCTAACCCTAACCCTAACCCTAACCCTAACCCTAACCCTAACCCTAACCCTAACCCTAACCCTAACCCTAACCCTAACCCTAACCCTAACCCTAACCCTAACCCTAAACCCTAACCCTAACCCTAACCCTAACCCTAACCCTAACCCTAACCCTAACCCTAACCCTAACCCTAACCCTAACCCTAACCCTAACCCTAACCCTAACCCTAACCCTAACCCTAACCCTAACCCTAACCCTAACCCTAACCCTAACCCTAACCCTAACCCTAACCCTAACCCTAACCCTAACCCTAACCCTAACCCTAACCCTAACCCTAACCCTAACCCTAACCCTAACCCTAACCCTAACCCTAACCCTAACCCTAACCCTAACCCTAACCCTAACCCTAACCCTAACCCTAACCCTAACCCTAACCCTAACCCTAACCCTAACCCTAACCCTAACCCTAACCCTAACCCTAACCCTAACCCTAACCCTAACCCTAACCCTAACCCTAACCCTAACCCTAACCCTAACCCTAACCCTAACCCTAACCCTAACCCTAACCCTAACCCTAACCCTAACCCTAACCCTAACCCTAACCCTAACCCTAACCCTAACCCTAACCTAACCCTAACCCTAACCCTAACCCTAACCCTAACCTAACCTAACCCTAACCCTAACCCTAACCCTAACCCTAACCCTAACCCTAACCCTAACCCTAACCCTAACCCTAACCCTAACCCTAACCCTAACCCTAACCCTAACCCTAACCCTAACCCTAACCCTAACCCTAACCCTAACCCTAACCCTAACCCTAACCCTAACCCTAACCCTAACCCTAACCCTAACCCTAACCCTAACCCTAACCCTAACCCTAACCCTAACCCTAACCCTAACCCTAACCCTAACCCTAACCCTAACCCTAACCCTAACCCTAACCCTAACCCTAACCCTAACCCTAACCCTAACCCTAACCCTAACCCTAACCCTAACCCTAACCCTAACCCTAACCCTAACCCTAACCCTAACCCTAACCCTAACCCTAACCCTAACCCTAACCCTAACCCTAACCCTAACCCTAACCCTAACCCTAACCCTAACCCTAACCCTAACCCTAACCCTAACCCTAACCCTAACCCTAACCCTAACCCTAACCCTAACCCTAACCCTAACCCTAACCCTAACCCTAACCCTAACCCTAACC
>QPMI01000646.1:7500-44514 GCA_004431415.1 Cyanophora paradoxa
CCTAACCCTAACCCTAACCCTAACCCTAACCCTAACCCTAACCCTAACCCTAACCCTAACCCTACCCCTACCCCTACCCTACCCCTAACCCTCCCCTAACCCTCCCCCTACCCCTACCCCTACCCCTACCCCTTTCCCTAACCCTAACCCTAACCCTAACCCCTCCTCCTGACCCTGACCTGTGCTCTAAGGCTTCTGGTGGTTGTTGCGCTTCGACCGTCCGTTTCAGTGGCTTGAGCCCTCATAAAATTGTTTCAGCCTGAAGTTGATTCACAGGCTGACTAACGACCTCTGCCTCGTGCCCTCCGGCCTTTGGAGAAGCCAGCCCCTCGCCGACGCCGTCCACTTCTCTGTTCTACAACCTTGATGTCAACTTTGAAGAAAATGAAAATGAAAATAATGCACCTTCTGAAGGATCATAGTCTTCTGAAGTCTCATCTTCAGAAGATTGTGAATCATCATCGTTCACTTTTCGCTTTTTGCCACCATGCAAAGGATCTTCTTTGGCTGCAAGAGAATCTTTGTTTCTGACTTGGTCGACGACATCGTCATCTGATGACATGGCAAGCTCGAGCTTCATGGCAAGCTTAGCATCATCACCCTGCCAGATCACCCTTCATTTATGCTGCTATACCTTCCATTGGCTTGCATTTGCTTACCTCTGATTCGTCATTGTCCTCTGTTAATGGAATCGGGCAGGGTGGTTCCAAATCGGGACGGAATCCAGTTGGACTGCAACACAGAGAAAGAGGGCAACCAATGAGGATAATAATGGAACCTGTTAATCCAGGTAGCTTTAAATAATGGAACCTGTTAATCCAGGTAGCTTTGACCTGCTGGGACTTTCCAGGGTCACCAGTTGGAGAGCTGAGGTCAACCAACGCGCTACCCTTGAAACCTGATGGTCGCCCATCAGTTGGAAGTTGGAAAAACCAAGATTGGTTTCTTTATTTCATGGCGATCATAGGGCGATCATTAGGCAAACTTTCATCACCATGTTCAAGTTCCTGATGGCCGCCCCCTGTAGAGGAATGTCAGCTGATTGGTGCAACAAAAGCAAAAATAAGAACATCATGCATCATCAACCTGACGAAGGAGCCTCGAAAGCGTCAATCACTACGTAAAGGACCTCCGGGGGCAAAATCTCGGTCTCCTGCACACAAATAACATTAGCAATGAGCTAAGAAAACCTGCCTTTAGCCCTCGAACCTTCAATGTGACACCATCACCACAGGGTACTTCGATCCCTGACTCACGATAGAGTTTCATGCGACGTGGGTCTCGCCACTCCTAGAAATATGTGAGAACCGAAACAATCGCTTCGTTTTCACATACTGGCAATGCTTGTGCAATCTTCTGCCGGAATTCCTCCACAGTCTCGAAGGAGCTCACTCCTGGCACCTTGACCCGCCCTGAGGTGAAAGTTTGTGGACCAAACAAGCAATACAAAGAACAAAATACCATGCTGACGGCGTGGCCTGCTTGCAAGCATGACACCATTTCCTCCTGTGGTTGAAGCACTCCCACTTGCATCACCAAGCAGATCATTCGTTTTGCGAAGCTCGTCATCGAGCGAAGAGCCCGGATAAACAGGCTGAAAAATAGCTCTTAGCAGCAAGGCAAGCATTTCGTGCACCAGTGATTTTACCTTCACGAGCATTTCCTTGTCAAAATAGGACAGTGCATCGTCTTTCTCCTTTCTCTCTCGCTTAGCAACACAGTCTAAGCAACAAGATGGGTGCTGCCGAACAGCTGCACACAAGATAGGGATGGTTAAAACACAGTTCAAATAATGCGTGTGAACGAAAAGGGCTTGCCAAAAGGAGCGTTTTTAGCGGGTTGGTCGCTGAACTGCGTCTCGACTTCCTCTTTCGGGCCTTCGTGTTCCAGCTGAAACGATGGGCCAGGGGCACTCTGCGGGTTGACAGCAGAAATTGCTGACGACATGGTGGTTGCTCGAGTGCTCGCCCTTCTCGATTTTGTTGGAGACGGAGCACTAGCAGGGAGTGCACGTTTCCTCCCCGCAGGTTTGCCGGTGACAGCCTGTAAACACTGGACTTGCACTTTAATCTCGTTTGCTCCTGCGAGACCAGGATGCCTGGATCACGCCAGCCATCAGCTTACACACTGCAACATTTTAAAAATAAACACCTCTCTGCCAGGTATTCCCACTGCTTGACGGGGACAAACTGCAGCCCATCTTTCAAGACCTCCTGGAGTTGAAATGGATCTCCGTACTTTGCCGGGCCAAAAGTCAGATGGAGAGATAGAGAAATGAGTGAAGGAGATGACGAAGGCAAGACCTTCTTAGTCCAGTTCAGATCGTACATCAATTGTCCATGTTCGCAAAGAAGACCATCAATTGTAAGTGGAGCAGGCTCGTCAGCCTGTGCACTATTGTAAATAATCACGTTTCAATACCACACCATAACTTGCTACCTGGGCATTCTGAATGTAGACCGCCCAGACCCTGAGCCATGATGTGGGGAGCACCCTGAATTCACGCTCATCCCCAGCTTTCATCTGTGCTTGTGTTCGCCATGAAAAATACAAAGCTTGTGTCTTCACGCACATCTTCCAGACGAAGTGGCACGACCTTCCCTGCAGACACAGCACGGAACAAAGGATCCACAAAGCTCTGATTGCGAAGCAAATTCGTCAATGTGACCGTAAACAAAAAGGTGCCCTACGAGAGGCGCCCTACCCGCTCTATGGCCTCATCTCTCGACGAGTGTCAAGCTCCCCAGATGTTCTCTGTTCACACTCTGAACAGGTCAAACAGCCTGGCACTTGCCAGAAGAACTCGCTTGTAAGTGGATATATTTTTTTGATGAGTGACCATGCCTGCACTGCGATGAGAAGATAGATGCATGATTTTTGAAGTGTAAGATGACCTCCATTGTGACCGTGGCAGTTGCTTGTCGTAGGGATTCCCGAAAGCCCTTTCTTTCACACAAGCAAAACAAGCCCTCGTTCATGTCAGCCGGAATCTTGGGATTTCGTGCTGTCTTCAGAGCTGCTAAGATCTTAGTATCTATCGGAGGCGTGATAATGAGAGAGTTAGCAAACCTCGGAAATACTTGGCAGGTATCAAGTATCCCGGTTCCGATGCTGTGTGACTGACACCAAGTGCCTCCTGTAGTTGCATTCTCAGAGCACCTAGTCCTGTTACGCTCCGCATGTCTGGCGCACTGGTTAAAAATTGAGGCATGTGGCCAGAGATGACGTTCTTGAAGCAGACCGTCTATTCTCTGAGAGATGCATTTCGGGCAGATTGAGGCGTTGTTTAAAGCGGGTATGTCACTCTTATAGCACGCTTCCCATTCCCGCCACACTACCTGCAATGGTGTGAGGAAGAGAGGCATGCATCTAGAGAATCAACTTGAAGGGACCGGATTAACACGCTTCGCATCCACAGCTGCACAGATGGGGTCGAGGAAGTAGAGGCCTTCAGGAAAGGAAATTTCAGAATGAACAACCTGGAGACCAAAGGGTCAATTGTAATCGAACACCAAACGAGCACACTTGTTTACTTCCGCAGCTGCAGGAGCACTCTGCAATGCTGTGCTTTGTGGAAGGCCTTCTTCCACAACGCAAGAGGCCCCTTGGTTGCTAGCAGGTTCATCAACAATGATGGGCTCAGAATCGCTTCCAAGACCCCGAAGCGGTGGAGCCGGAGGAGCAGGGGCATCAATTGATGATGTGACCGCTTGCTCTGCTCTGCGTTGCCGGCGAAGACTTGCGCCACCGCCACCAGGACTGTGTTCACAGGTGAGCTCATGGAGAGGTATCTTCTGAGCTACACTCTCTTCCCCAGCTATCCAAGTTCGCAACCATGCCGTGGGAACCCAGCATGCGTCATCCTGCAAAGCAGTTACACTAAAAAAACGAGAGGAAAGCATCAAGCACAACCTCGGTGCCAACAGGAGCGAGACTCCACAGCCGCTGGTATTCATTCTTGCGTTTTTCAATTGCTGCTTCCACTTCAGATTTCGATCTACGATACTCCTCGATTTGCTTCTCCAGATCCTGTTCATACGTGAGGACAGCCAGACACCTCACATCAAACAATTGCACGTACAAGATTGTGAGCGACAATCTCTTCGACAAGATGAGAAGGGGCGACAGGACTCTGATGAACTCGTCGATTTTCAAGGGTGTACACAAGCATATATGCTCCTGTCGACTCGCACCTGCACAAAAATAAGCCTTACGTATGGAAAAAGGAAAGGGCTGACGTTTTCTCTTTGCTGTGTTTGGGAGTCTTTTCCTTGTCGGAGCAGCGACTTGTTCCAGCTGTTTTCTTTGTGAAGCCTGCTTTGTCTGCTCTTGGTCGGCCTCTGCCTCTAGCTGGCTTTGGCTTCGGCACATCGATTGCGGCCCTCAAGTCCGCCTGAGCCTCATCGATAACGACCGTTTTTGCTGTGGCAGCAGAAGCCTCTTCGAGCTTGCTGTTGGATGGGTCCACACGAAATCCTTCCCCCTGGATATCGGTCACAGTCTCGTCATCAAACTTGTACCACTTGTTCGTTCTGTAAAAAGTTAACAAGAATGAGAACCGATCCGAAGCAGCACAAACCTCTCATCACGGATGTGAGCAATGTAATGCCCACTTGTCGCACCAGCTCCAAGGTGGATGAGAACTGCAGTAAGCTTGTATGACACCGAACTGAAGAAAAGGTCAAAATCAAAACATTCATAAAAAGAAGGCGCTGCACACTGTTCAGGGCGCTTGGCCAGAAACTGTGACATGTCAAGAATTTCAGGAAAGGCGAACTTATCAGTCAGCTTTTTGCGCTGCCAAGTCTTTGTGTCGTACACAAATCTGTCACAATTTTTGAAATATTAGTTTCAATTTATGGGCAGAACGTGGTGTTGAAAAAACCTCATCAGTTGGAAGTTGAGAACCTAAACAGCTGGAAGTTGGAAAAACAAGACAGGGCGACAAGCATTCATGAGAACACAAACCTCTGGGAGCTCCTCGAGTTTGATGGCCCGCCGAGCATCCTGCTTGCAACCACAGCACTCGCACAGGTACTGAGACCAGATAAGCACAATGTAAAGCTCAAAAATGAGAGATCGACTGCACCTGATTGTCCCCATCCAAGTGCTCATCGGCAAGGAAACTCTGCAGGCTTGCCTCAAGGTCCTCAAGATTCTGCAAGAAAGTGAGGAGGAAATTCCCCTTCAGCAATTCGTTTGAAGAACCTGAATGCTGAGATTTAACTCGTAGAACGACGTCTTTTCCCTTGAAGATGCTGACTGTGTGCCACATTTCAGGCACTGTGTTTCGTATCGATAGAATCCTCTGAACTGCGAGCAGGTGTCTCAGTGATAGTCGGGCGTTTCGTCAAACAACAGCACACTTCTCGCTGAACAAGCTGGCGTATGCTCTCGTTCTCACTTTTCGCGAAACGTCTCTCCAACAATTGCAACAGCAGTTTGTTGAACCTTATTTGCAGTTAGAGAACCTCAACAACTACCAATACAGACCACGTGAGCTCACTCTTGCACGTCTTGCTGCACTCCAGTTGCTATGTTGAGCGCATCCGTGAATGGCTTTGGGTTGTACTCGTTGCTCCGAAGCTCCTGCAGATTTGCGAAAAGGCGCTGCAAGTGCTCGATGATAGCCACATCCTGGCTGGACTGCCCCCCTGAGCCACACTGGAATGAAGTCAGTCCAGCACATAGCTCCACTTCGGCAACAGCCCCGAAGACCTGTGCACTTGACCATTCGAAAACTCCCTGCCTGAAATTCGTATTCATAAACAAGGTCTGCCGTGCACACACATATCAGACTAAGGCCCCCGATAATGGATAACCGCACACCTGCAACAGGCTGTTCATGTAGCACGTCGCCCCAAGGTTCTTCAGTCCGCAGAACTCCCCCTCCTTCCGGATGTGCCACTCGGGGCTTTTCTCCTCCAAAGTTTTCAGCTTTGGAGGAACTTTTGCCCAAACGCCCTTTCTTCGCTCGCCGAGCCCGTACAGGCAGTTCGAATTCTCCTTGCAATTCTTCGTGCCTGAATTCGTGTCAAGAGACGCGCACCAGCCCCTCGGCGAGCGAGCAAGCGGCAGGCGCAAAAGATACATCCGTCGCTTTCTTTGCATGGGGGCGCGTCGAACTTGTAGATGCGCTTCGCGTACAGGCGAAGGCTTTCGTCGGACGAAACGATAGCGGTCACGTCCTGGTCAGGAAGCGGGTCGAAGGCTTCCTGCGTATCTTTTTTGCGACTCATGTCGAGGTCCGCGCGCAGGACCGCGCTCCCCGCAAGATGCTTTTCAAGCTCCAACAGGTCCGGATCGAACGATGTACACGCGCTGCAGCTGCTCGAGATGCCGGCAAGGGCTACTGCGCGGCTAGACGGGTACACTGCGCACTGTCATCTGAAAATTAGCGAGTGCTGTCGTAGGCGCACTGCCAGCTGCGGCGCTAGCATAGCCGACTCTAGCTAGTTGGCAGCGCACTGCCAGCTGCGGCGCTTGCATAGCTAGAGACGCTAGCGTTGACTCGACTTTTTGGTCGCTTGGCAGATTGTCGCTTGGCAGTTGTCTAGAGTAGCTGAGATGGCTTCTCCGGCCGAGCGAGTGACTGGTTTACGCGAGCGGCTAGTTTTATCATGTGGCCTCGACGGATCCTCAACTGCATACAGGACGATCGACGTCGCCGTGGCGCTCGGGGACCCACGCACAGACACACTCGTCGCCGTGCACGTACATGATCAGAGTGCCAGGTAAATATTCTTCAGCGTTCTCGCGGTGATGCATATCCGCTCACAGTCCAGTACGCCGCAGCTTGAAGAAGGAGATTGGCGATTGTGCTTCAATCGCAGCCCACAGGGCGGGTTTCAAGGATAAGCAATTCGTATTCTGCCCCAGTGGGAAAAACTACGGAGAAAGTACAAAGGAGGCTGTCCTCCGAATCGCAAGCAGTCAGGAGTGCGTGGTCGCTGAGCAGTCAGGAGTGCGTGGTCGCTGAGCAGCCTGTCCTCCGAATCGCTGAGCAGAACGGACATTCTATTTCTCGGGTCGATCGGTCGCAAGAAAGAACACGCCAACGTAAATGTGGTAGAGGTCATGGTGTGTGCCTGCCCGACTTTTTTGACACTTCTATTCTGCGATCGATCTTCTTTTTTGCCCAGGGGTCTGTCTGCGATCTTTCTATTCGAGGGTTCGCGGCAAGCTCGGTGAGTGCACACTTATGTGCACTCATCACTCAATGCAATAACCGCACTGTCCCAGGCTATCGTGAAGCAAACGGCACCTCCCATCAAGCCGGACGACCCGCACAAGTTTCTCGTGGCCTTTGATGGCTCTGTCGCGTCGACAAAGGCATTGGATGTGCGAGTTCTGTGTCGAACTTGTTTTGGTGACATATGCTGAAGGTGCTCTGCAGCTGGCTCTACGTTTCGCCAAAGAGGCAGACGAGGTCTTTGTCTACCTCGTGACGGACTACCTTTCGTTCTCTTCATTCTTTGAGAAGCGGATCGACGAACTTATTAAACAGCGCCAACGAAGGGGTTGGTTCATGTGGCGAAAAAATCCAAGAAGAGCATCGCTGACCAGATTCTGGATTTTGCGGATGCAAAAGGCCCCATGACGTTCTTGTTTCTTGGGGCTGGTGCGTGTCACTTTTTTTGCACTCGTGTGCATGCACAAACTTTGAACTTAGATGGTATGGGGAAAAGCCATTCGAAAGTGGATTCCACTGGCAAGGAGGTCGCAGCCCTCCCACCCTTGCTAGCAAGTTGCTTTGGGCTGACCCCTTCGCCCTAGACTCCTGTTCTGGGCTCGGTTGCCGACTACTGCATTAAACACTCGACGACCCCGTCATCGTGGTCAAGGCCACTGACGATTACGTGTTCAAGCTTTTGTAACACATTTGGACATGTACTTAAACGCAGGTCCAGGCTACAAGTGTGGGAATGTACACTGCGGCCGCCGCAGCCACGGGCCCAGCCCACTGAGCTTGCGCCCGCCCAGCCAAGCCCTGCGTTGCCCTCTGAGGGGTGTAATGCGCCTCCCCTCGGACACTCTAGCTAGCTATAGCTACATGTGCCCTTACAGCAGGTGCGGCATCGCGTCTTGGGGAGGTGGGGTCATCTTGGGGTGGTGGCCGGAGCCCCTACGGGCTCTGGGGACCCAACATGGAGTCAGCCTGCGCCAGGGGCGCAGGCGCAAAGTGGCAACAAGCAACCAGCCCGCACCCGATAGACGTTGACGTTTGTCCCTGGGGGCCTAAAGCAAGGAGCAATCTGTGCGCCACTGCGCGTCCCAGCTGCAGTGACTGCGCTTCTAAAGCTTTACCATTAACACTAATACAACGTTAAGCGTTTTACATTAATATTGTTGAATTAGAACCCGGGCTAATCAGGCGAAGCCTCTTTCTCAAACCCAAAAACCGCCGATATAAATTCCTTTTTTAACCTTTTTTTCCACTCAAGATCCCCCCTGCTAAATAATTTCCGCGTCGCACTCCCTCGAGGACGAATTATTAATTCTGCCTCGACACGGACGCGATTGCCGCTAATGACTCAGCTACCCTAACCCCACAGACCTCTCTAGATCCATTTTTAGCGTCGTGGCTCCCCTAAGACGACCGCTCGCCCGTGGGCGTCGCGCGAAAATCGAATTTCCCTCTGGATCAATTCCGGTACTTAACCTCCGACAAATGCAGTCCGAGTCAGAAGGTGGGACCCGGTCCCGCCCGGTCCCGCGACGAAATCGCGCCAGGGACGCCCCAGAACGATACAGAATGCCGCGCGAGGGCGAGCGCATCGCCGCAAGCTCGATTTCAAGCGCCGTCGACGCTCCAGTGCGAAGAGTCGGCCGAAAATTTGATCCAGCGCTAGCCGGTCCCGCCCGGTCCCGCGACGCGCGCAATCGATGCGTACTGGCGCGCATGGACATAGCAGGGCCTGCGCACCCCGAAATCCGCTTTTCGGAGCCGGAACAGCGCAGGAAGGTACCGACGGCCAAAATTCGATCCTGCACGCGCCCTGACATCTTTCCGCGCGCCCACGCCGCGGCGCATGCGCGGAACGATAGCATAAGCATTTAAGATGTAGGCAAAGTCTTCCGCACGCTTTGCGTATGCGACGGGCCGCGAGGACCCAGCCGACCCCGAAAATTCGATCCTGCATGGACCTGCACATCTTTCCGCGCGCCCTCGCCTCGAGCTCCGCAGCCCCGCACATCGATGCTATAGCTATATGCATTCAAGATTCTGTTTAAGCGATTCGCAAGCTCTGTGCATGCGCCTGGCCGCGAGAACCTTGCCCCTCCCGGGCCTCCCTCTCAACAATATTATATATAATTCATCTCCTCTAATCTCAACCTGCTCCGGCCTCCCTTTATTTCCTCAGTACATTAATATTCCTCTAGTTATATTCCTCTAGCCGGCCAGCGGTAGCTGGACTGGCCGTCAGCCGGCCAGCTTCCAACCAGAAAGCTGTTCGCGATCGGCCAGGCCGCTGGCCAGTGCCCTATAGGCCTACTGTGACAGCCGCGAGGGCGTCCGCGAGGCTTCGCCGTACTTAGTGCTCCGCAGGAGCACGGATCTTGTTATATAAGTGATCATGAGGCCTAGCGCTAGCTATATATATATATATATATATATATATATATATATATATATATATATATATATATATATATATATATATATATATTGGGCCCCCCCCATAATTTTTTCCCAGGTGCGCGTGCGAAACTCCGACCGGATTCGAACCCGGGTTTTTTTGATACTGCTAGACGGCGACCCCCGACACCCATTGGACGCCCTTTACCCGAATTCCCCCCTCACAACAGTGATGGAAACTTTATTCATAACCTTTTTTATTAGCTAATTAATAACTAATTAATAATACGTTATTAATAAGGTCCCAGAACAGCCACTCTTATTAGTAACGTTTACAAGATCCGTGCTCCTGCGGAGCACTAAGTACGGCGAAGCCTCGCGGACGCCCTCACGTCTGTCACAGCAGAGGGGCCGGCACTGTTGAGCGCCCGGAGAGTAGGCGGCCAGCTCCAGCCCCGCCCAGGTGGCCCGGCTTGGAAAGCTTCTTCTACATCTCAAATGCTTATGCTATTGTTCCGCGCATGCACCGCGGCGTGGGCGCGCAGCTCAGCTTGGCGCAATGTCTCCAAACAATAACCTCGCGCGACCACACGATCCACCGTAACAGCATCGAATCTTTTCGAAAATCACCGTAAGGCTCAGTGTCACGATCGAAAAATTAATCGATAAAATACAACTTCATCGAATCACCACACGATCCACCGTAACAGCATCGAATCTTTTCGAAAATCACCGTAAGGCTCAGTGTCACGATCGAAAAATTAATCGATAAAATACAACTTCATCGAATCACCGCACGATCCACCGTAACAGCATCGAATCTTTTCGAAAATCACCGTAAGGCTCAGTGTCAAGATCCAAAAAAATACAACTTCATCGAATCACCACACGATCCACCGTAACACCATTTTCTATGCAGTGTCTCCCACAATTCCACAAGATTCCGCACGATAAACAGTAAGACTTTTTTCGCGACTCTTCTACAAAGATTCCGCACGATTCACAGTAACTTTTAACCAAAAGTTTAATAAAAATAATTCATGCTCGACTTCGACTTCTTAGATTATACTTTCGTCTCACGATGTTACTACGATTAGGTTTAATGCCTTCTTTCTTTAACTTTTCATTAACTTTATTCGTTTTCTTGACTCTCTCTATTCGTTTCTGTGATGGAATTTTAATAATTTCGGATTCTTTCACTTTCTGTAATTCTTGCTTTTTGAAACGTCGCTTTACTTCCTGTACTTCTCCGTCCATGTCCTCCAATACTTTAAACCGGTTACCGTCAGGTCTTCCAACTTTAAAGACCTTCTGACTGAATCGCGCACCTTCCTTTTCAAACGCACTTTTTTTACCTTCAAACACTCGAACAGTATCACCTGGTTTTACATTGACCTTCTCATTTCCCTTTACGTTGTTATTGTGGACAGTATCCCGAAGGTAAATGTATAGCTGTTTATCTTCATCAGAATACACAGCATTTGGTGAGTCATTTTTCAAAGCACTATGAGGCGAATTATTATAAACATCGAGAACTTCACTTAATAGATCGATCCATTTCGTTGTCCCCTTTGCTGTCATTGCCTTCCTCAAATATTGCTTGAAAGTCCTTGTGAATCTATCGATAATTCCGAGTTTATCACCAACTGTAATATGTTCATCCTTAGCAACATCGGTATATAGTCTGACTCCATGTTCTCCGCACCAATTGCGATAAATTGCATTGGAAAACTCATTATCTCCCGATAGAGCGGCGACCTTTCCGGCGTCCTGTTTGAACCGATTAAGAATACTTGGGATATCTTGGTTTGTTTTGAAAGGATACACGTACGCCTTCCGACTTAATATATCAATAAAACTTATCATCTTAAAAATTCCATTGTTTGCTGTTTGATATCCTTTAAAATACATAATGTCTACTTGAAATGATCGTGGCTTTGCGACAATTCTTAGAAATGTTTTAGGCTTTGGTGGTTTCTTAAATATCTGGTGAACTTCTGAGTTTAAAAATCGTTTTTTCAATTCTTCTTCATCAAAATTAACTTTATCATTTATCAATTTCTGGCGATACTTCTTGTAAGATAACACGTTATCCATTATTGAGCAGCGCAGTTACACTTAATATGGGACAGGAAACAATTTTTAGTAGTATGGGGTAACGCGTTATTGATCCGATCCACCGAAATTACACTTAAATCGAAATCCATACCACCGTAACAGCGCAGGCAATGACCATATTGTTTGCCGTAACGTTTCTTAATCCATTCCCAATTGACATAATCTTTTTCATCAAATGGTCGATTTGCCTTTCGGTCTTGCTCCTTATACAATTCGAGTCTCTCGTTAAACTTCTTCATGTTAACGACGAAATCCGCCCACTCGTAGCCATCATGGTAAATCTTCACACGGCTTAGTTCGGTCGTTCGGGTGATTGCGGTATAGAACCATTCCGCCGAAACGTATGGGGCGCCCGATTCGTAGATGACGATGTTACCGTTTTCGCATTCGATGGTATCACCTTGAACCACGTGACAAGTGTAAGCGTATGGAAGCGCAAAGTATCGCATTGCCGGCGGGTCTAATGTGATTACCTCATTTGTCGCGACGTCTTCGATGACGAACTCTTTATCATCGAACGCCTTAATGGTGTAAGTGAACCCATTGTGAATTGTCACGCCACTCTTCACGATCCTTTGTTTTGCGACAATTTCCACACCCTTCGCGTAGATCGGGACGTCTTCGCCATGGTTCATTTTGTGGAGTTGTAGGTTCACTTCCGCCGCCTTGCGATTGGTGTAAACTATCGCCCTGTCATCCTTCCCCAAAGTATTAACTGTCTCAAACTTGTACTTTTTGATGACATCCGGGATGCTCATACCATTCTCGAATAGATCTTGTTTGATTTCCTCGACAGTGTCTTTATCCTTCTGGGACTTGTGACGCTTATTGACCTTCAATACTAATTCGTTCTGGAATAGAAGACGAAGAATGTACGAATAGTATTGTTTCTGGTCTACTGTCATATCTTGGATGGGTGGATTTTGGTAAGGATCGCCCGTGGCGATGTAAACCTTATCAGGGAATAGCACTAACATAATGTGAGCAAGCGCCGCCAACTCCGAAACTGTGAACTGACACACTTCGTCAATAAAGATACCATCATATTCAGCCAATCCCGCAGCATTTCCACCTACAACTTCGTCCATGTTTGAATCGTCAACTTTCAGATGTAGGGCATCATAAATGGTCTTAACATTTGGTAGACCATGTTGTAGTTTCATGTCGCGAATTCTCTTGTTAGTCGGAACAATGAAAAGTGGATTTTTGAAGCGTTTCGCAAGCTGAGTGGCTATGAATGTCTTACCAACTCCTGGAACGATTCCGAGAATGATACAACGTTTAAGAGTTTCGAGAGTATCGCAAATCGCGGGAGTGTTGTATTCATCAACCACTGAGTGAACTATGTAGTTTAACTTTTCCAACTTCACGAAATCCTCATCTCTCTCAATCTTTCCATAATGCAACTTCTTAAGTTCAAACTCCTTGTTCTTCCCGGTAAACTTCTTAATGAAATTGGGGCAGTGGTTCACACTGAACTTTCCGATGTTGTCGTAGTTGTTGCGATCGAAAGTATAAGTTTCGATGGGATCACACGAGATTGTGTACACACAGTCAGTATTAACAGAGATCGGATAGGACCCTTTCTTACTTAGCTCCACGGTTTTCTCGTAAAGATTCATTCGCATGATGGAATACATGAGATTGTGGAAAGGTAAGAAACCATCAGTAAGGTACTTTTCGGCTTCTTGATTCACATAATAGAAGTGTGGCTCTGTGATATTTTCCTCAGCAACGACGTAACAAGTTGGGTCATACGTTGTAGGATCTTTACCAAAAACGTATAGTTTCACCTCTCCGCCATGTTGCTTTTGGAATTCAACGGCATCATCGCGCTTGTTAAAGATCGTGGTTTTTACTTTGTGGTTCTTCTGTTTTCCGATTTGCCCAATGTTTGATACAAGCATTTGCTTTTTATCTGTTGGGTGAAGGTCAGACTCCATGATTTGCTTGATCACATCGCCTGAGTAGTTAGGAACCAATTTATATGGTCTGAGAACCGCCTTAATGGTAATATCATCTTTCAGATCCTCGTAGTGTTTTTTGAGAACCAAACCGGGGATGACATTGTAACGTGAATCAATCAGCATTCGCTTATAGAGATTGTAAATGTTCAGTTCGTACGTAGTTCCATCCGAATTTTTCATGGTTTTGAAAAACTTGGACTTCAATTTTACGTAGTAGAAGTTATACTTTTCGATCTGATCCGCGGAAGTTACGACTGTCTTTTGGAAATAATCGAACTTACCCACAACTGGAATATTTTCTATCTGTTTCGCGATGATCGCAGCGTATTCCTTACATCCATCATTTTCGTAAATATTCCTGTTCCACCAAATCTCTTCAATGGTCTCCTTATCCAAATCGAAAAATCCACGTAGGGCAGTCTGTGAACCAATGCGAAAAGCTGTAGCGGTTTGATCATTGTACGTACTCTTATTATTAGTGTTCACGAGACTCAGATACATTAAAAGATTCAGACGCTCGAACTTATCGCGATATTCAGCATCCTTAAAGTTAATCTGGTAGGCTGTCTCTACGTCTGTATCTGAACCGGGTGGTGTGATCGTAATACTCTTTTCGCCATAGGTGAAATGAATGTGTGTAACCTTGCGCATCGGCGATAGTCCGGCGTGAACTTGGTAATTAACATCGACGATGAATGTTTTAAGGAGATCGTCAAGGTATCCACTGTAACAAATCGAAATTTTGCTCTGGTTCTTCATCTCCTCCGAATTAATGATTTTCACAATATCCTCGGGAGTTGCCGCAAATTCGCGATGTTTTCTTTGCTTGATAATCTTGAATCGCGAACCCACCGAAAGGTTTGTGTCGGAATTCGACTTCGAACCATTGAATGAGTGAGTGAGAGATTTGAGATTTTCATTAAGAAGGTATAAGTGTCCACTTTCGATTTTCACGTAGGCAACCGATGGTGTGAGGTGGGTATTTCTGGTGTTTGGTTTATAGGTAAGTTCGGGTATTTCGGTCTTGTCGTCTTTGTCGATTGTGACAAAGCCAAGACGGTAAGGAGTAAGAACTTTTTCTACGATTTCCTCGAAAGTAAAGCCCCAATCATCACCCTCAACAGGTTCACGCCCACGAATCATTTTAAATATACCTTCATGCGACCAATTCACGGATTTATACTTACCTTTCCCTTGCGCTTTCTGAAATGCTCGGGCAAAGTGCATAACAAGGACATCGGGAACACAACGACCCACTTTAAATTTATCGCCCCGGATAAAGAGTTCCTCCAACGTTTTCGCTTGTGGGTTAGTCTCATTGCGAATATACTTCGAAATAATCATCGGAGCATATTGAGTATCACGAAGTGGTTGTAGTTGTCTCGGTGTATAAGTTTGGTTGTCCGTAGTAATGATTCGCTCGAATGTCACGATGTCACCATAAGTATTATCTTGAACTTTAACGAAGAACCGAAAATCACGATTTCCTGCATTTGATTGTGCAATGGCTAACATGAATTCCTGAATATTTTTAGCATCAAAAAGCGCTGGGAAGGTATTAAATGTTCGTATGATTTTGTCAAGCGACTTCACCAACAGATCCTCTTTTGAACACTGAATCGCGAGAGGTTGGTTAGAGCTTGTCTTTTTCATCTCGAAGTAGAACATACCATCTTCCTCGACTACATTAGAGTTAGCGGGAAGGGTTCGGATCTCAAGGGGTGAGATTTCCTTGTAAATGCGGACATGCAGAGTAACCATGTTTCCTGGTGAGTTCTGGATATACTCACGAAGGTTCGCCATCATTTCTTTGAAGGGATCCGGACGCTTGCGCTTCTCACGCTTCTTGATATTCTTAGCTGTCCTCTCCGCCCTTGCCACCTTCTTCTGTTGCTTACGCTCGAACCGTTGGTAAAGAACACGATTCAGTTCAGTAATGGTATTATCTAACTTCTCCTCTCTCGGACGCTGGTAAGTGATCAGATCAAGGTACTCCTCAAACTTCTCACGAGTGATTTTATCGGTCACAAAGGCTTCCATCGCCTTCGCCACCGTCTCTTGCTTCTTCTTTCGCAGTCTCAGATTCGATGCTCGGGGCATTTTGCTTGTTTTCTTATTATATATACAAGAAAAGAATTCTTTAAGTCATTTTATTCCATGAGATTTTTTTGACCGATCGGGAAAATTTACCGGTCAAGCAATTTTAAAAATAACAAAGGGGTCGACCATCATTTGATGATTCTAAAAATAACTCGAAGCAAACCTATAAAGTTTCAGCGCGATTACCGCGGGTTTTGGTCTTCTCAGAGCAAGCGCGCTGAGAAAACCAATTAACAATATATCGGCGGACGTCCTCGATTGGTACGTGGAACACCATACAGATATTTGATGAAAGATACCGCATTAGCGATATAAGCGCTTTGAGAACTCTTCACAATCTTCATAGATCGATAGCATTCATCGGTCTTATAGAGTTCTTTTAGAGCATTCTTGTATTTTGTAAGGTATGCCTTCCCATTCTCAGTTTTCAGATAACGCATTGTTGCTTTCTTATGCGCTTCGCTTACCATTGTGTCTCTGTTGATCCTCTTCTAATATATAGCGAGAAATCTTTAAATCATTTTTTGTCTCGTATGTATGATGTTTCGGAACATTGCGCATCGTTAATAAGAAGATGCCCGGAAAAATAAGCTGAAGGTCTTCGCCTCCTCGATTCTACGAATGAACCCCGTAGAACAGGTGATGAAAAAGCGTGATACATGGATATCACAACTTATCTACAACGCCGCTTAAAAAAAATTAAGCAAAACGTGAGCGCTAAAATTCGGAGATGGATGTTTAACGCTATTCTTTGTAAAGAAAATTTTAACGTTAGAATGATGCTTAACGCTGGGCTTCGCAAATGTCGGGCTATGCCCTCATGTATCCCGGACGGATGCGCAATTTAGCGAATCCTGAAAGCATCGGCGCACCA
Organism: Cyanophora paradoxa; assembly: GCA_004431415.1. Lineage (NCBI taxonomy): Eukaryota > Glaucocystophyceae > Cyanophorales > Cyanophoraceae > Cyanophora > Cyanophora paradoxa. The sequence goes on from QPMI01000646.1 coordinate 24,140, forward strand.
TTTGGAATCGAGTTAATCGGGTCAGATTGTGATGTAGCAACCCTTAGTATATTCTTGTTAAGCACCGGCAAATCCGTTTTATTGGATTCTTGGTAATCAATCGTTTTAGCGATTAATTCATTTGTTGCGGTCTTTTCTTCTTTGATTGGATCCGGTAGGACATCGAACGTAACATCGGGTTTCTTTGCTACCTTCTTTTTGGTTATCGGTTCCTCCGTTATCTTCTTCTCTTTCTCTACCTCTTCTGCGATACCATCAACGAGACTTTTAGCATGTCTGTATGGTACTGTTCTTAGATTACCTTTTGTTGATCTAATAAAGTAGCGGTTCCGGCGGTCTTTTTCTGAATAAGTTGAATATAGACGCTCACCACCATCGAGAAGTTTAAGAAGAGTCGATTTTTTCGCTACTTTATCAAGCGTTGCGCTTTTGAATTGCCCCTTTTTGATACCACGCTTAGCGCCCGGCATCTTGTTTAGCGGGACTTGATCAATAAGAGCGTTAGAATCGTTAGTATCATCTACCGGCGCCGTTTTGTTCATGAATGATCATAGAGTTATTGGTAGAATCATATTTTAGAAGATGTCCTACCTCTTGGTCAATCTCAATTTTAGCGAGCGCTTTGTCATCGCTGGTGTTCTTGCTTACGTAATTACCTTTGAGTGGATCGACATGTAAAAGGATGTACGAATTAAACAGGAGATCGACCGCTATGACGCTGTCAATGTAATTGGTATATGTGTAAGCACCAACGGTTACCGGTAAATCAAACAGAACCGATGGGTAACCTTCCGCTGACTCTTGCGGTACCGTTTCTGGAAATCCGAGGAAATTGGCTAAAATAAGACTACCAAACTTAAGATTGAATTCAGACTCTCCCATAATTCTAAGTCGCATTGATGTGGGGTTATATGAGACATTGAAGTGACGGGTATAAGTTGTTCCCGCTGTACTATACACCTGTGTTGATATCGTAGCATTTAGAAGATTTACTAAACTATCTATGGTATATGATCCTTTCGCAATGAGATTATTTTTATTTTTAATAACACCTCCTGCGTCATATGTTGATGTTGTGAGTACTCCATCCTCGCTTAGATTGTAAATGTTATTGAACATTTCGAAATTAGTAACACGACACGCTTTAACATTTTGGATTGCATGGGGAAGTTTATAAGAATAGTTTGTGGGGGTTCCTTCGTCCCGGTCTCGGGAATCAATATTTAGATAATAACGCGTCATTCTGTTTAATAAAGTAAATTAAAATTTTCTTTTCGTATTTTAAACATAAGATCATGTCGATTTCAGGCACAACTTTAAAGGAACTCCTCGTTACTCCCGGATCGGATCAAATTTATCTATCTCCCGGTCTTCAAATCGGAACCAACGCCAAGTATAAGCCGTTCCTTGAACAGGTTCGCCCACGCGGTAACACTTTCGGATTCAAAACAACCGCTTATTTTGATCTACCACGCAAGCAACTACTAAGTGGCGTTTCGCTTTACTTTAAGGTTGCTACCGGTGGTGGTCAGGAATGCACACTACCCAATGGCGGCGCTTCTTACATTAAAGAAGTTCGTTTTACCCATGGTGGTTTTAAGTATATGATTCCTGGCGATTGGATCACTGTAAACACTCTGATCGATAATGATTACGCCACGCTTAGTAGCATGTATATTTCGCTTGGACTTGATACCGAGACAAACCGCACATCTACAAATTATTCATCTGAGTACGTAGTGAAAATTCCCGCTGCTTTCTGGGATGATGCGTACTTCCCCCTGTGTTGCCTGGCGGAAATGCCCGCTATTGAGGTAGACTTCCGCGAACCTTCGATTGTAGAAGTCCCCGCTGGTGGATCTGTCGCCATGACTGATTGCGGGCTAATCTGTCAATTCGTTAATATCGCTTCTGCGGAGGCGGAGACTCTCATTAAAATGGCGAATGAACAGGGAGGTATTCGTATTCCGATTACGGAAGTCATCCACAAAAAGACGCGATCGCTGAAAACCGCCGATTCTGGTGAGGCGGTCGAGGTTTCACTCGCTAACGTTTCCGGTCTGGTTCATTCAATTATTATGACTGTTCGCGATGTCAACAAACTGGAGAAATACACTCATTCTGATTTCCGCGGTTACACTTCTGCGGTTAAAATCGATGAATTCCAAATTTTCCATAATAACCGATCGCTTGAAATCTCTAATAAACCCATTTCTGGTTTCCTCTCCGCTGCTAATCATATTCCTACACATTTCAAGGGTTGCACTGTTGGAAACAATGACTTTGGATTCGAAAATGCTTGTATCTACGGTGTTGTTCTCTCTAAATCTGGGAAGGATTCGCTCCATAATTCAGTCATGGGTTATCAAGATTTCTTCAACTCTGCAAGTTCGTACATGGATCTGACCGTTTCCGGTTGCACAGATGCTGCGCCGGTTCAGGTTGACATTTATTCCTTACGTCATAATGTCATGATTCTTAATGGGTACAACATTAGTACGCTTAAGGTGTCAAATTTCTAAGCATTATTCTTTTCTTTCCTAAGAATAGGAACCCCCGAAAGTTGCGTATTGGTTAGCGCATTATTTTGTTTTTTATCTTATTACTGTAACGGACACACAGTAATGGATATAGATTTAAATGATATTCCCGAATTCGAGCCGGCAAAAACAGCTAAATTACCGTCGCGTTTCTTACTGGCTGGTAGGTCTAATTCTGGAAAAACGACATATTGCAAATATCTACTTTATGAACTGCGTGATAAGATCGATCAAATCGTAGTGTTTAGTTCCACTGCTTTTACGGGTCAATTCAAAGATATAACGCATCCTGGAAATATCTATGAGGAATGGGACGATAATGTGGTGATAAAACTAATTAGTATGCAAAAGAAACGAATCGAAAACAATGAGAAACGTAATAGTTTGGTAATAATTTTAGATGACATGATCGGTTCCACACTGAATATGGAAACAAATATGACCTTAAAAAAACTTGTTACAAGTGGAAGACATTATAATATTACCGTAATTTTCAATGTTCAGCGTTTATGTTCTATTTCTACTACCATTCGTCGTAATGTGGAATTCGTGGTTTTCTTCAATATTTTAGGGAATGAGAAAGAGTTTCAATGTGCTTATGATGAATATAACGCTGGAATGGATAGGAAGACCTACAAAGAACTACATAGACTTTGGGGTTACAATTATCAGACCGTCATAACTGGATTGCAAGGATACGATATAAAGACCTATACCGATCGCGCAATATTGACAGATGATGACATGAAAGCATTCCGCAAGTTTGTTAAGAAACGAGCGATAAAAAAGAGAGAATCGGTAAGAATTAGTAATGAACCCACGACTATTATGGTTTAGGTTTGTATAATCTAAGAAGTCGAAGTCGAGCATGAATTATTTTTATTAAACTTTTGGTTAAAAGTTACTGTGAATCGTGCGGAATCTTTGTAGAAGAGTCGCGAAAAAAGACACAACGGGCTTCTTACTGTTTATCGTGCGGAATCTTGTGGAATTGTGGGAGACACTGCATAGAAAATGGTGTTACGGTGGATCGTGTGGTGATTCGATGAAGTTGTATTTTTTTGGATCTTGACACTGAGCCTTACGGTGATTTTCGAAAAGATTCGATGCTGTTACGGTGGATCGTGCGGTGATTCGATGAAGTTGTATTTTATCGATTAATTTTTCGATCGTGACACTGAGCCTTACGGTGATTTTCGAAAAGATTCGATGCTGTTACGGTGGATCGTGTGGTGATTCGATGAAGTTGTATTTTATCGATTAATTTTTCGATCGTGACACTGAGCCTTACGGTGATTTTCGAAAAGATTCGATGCTGTTACGGTGGATCGTGTGGTCGCGCGAGGTTATTGTTTGGAGACATTGCGCCAAGCTGAGCTCGCGCGGAAAGATGTCCGGGCCCGTGCAGGATCGAATTTTTGCCGCCGGCTGGGTTCTCGTGCTCTTTCGCGTCTTCGAAGCTTGTGGAAGGCTTAGATAAAATCCCAAATGAATATAGTAGCGATGGGCTCGCGTGAGGATGCGAGGGCGCGCGGAAAGACGTGCAGGTCCGTGAAGGATCGAATTTTCGGGGTCGGCTGGGTCCTCGCGGCCCGGCGCATCTGCAAAGCGTGGGGAACGCTTTGTCTACATCTCAGATGCTTATGCTATTGTTCCGCGCATGCGCCGCGGAGCGGGCGCGCGGAAAGTTGCCCGGGTCTGTGCAGGATCGAATTTTTGCCGTCGGGTACCTTCCTGCGCTGTTCCGGCTCCGAAAAGCGGATTTCGGGCGTGCGCAGGCCCTGCTATGTCTATGCGCGCCAGTACGCATCGATTGCGCGCGTCGCGGGACCGGACGGGACCGGCCGGATCAAATGTTCGGCCGACGCTTCCCACTGCAGCGTCGAGGGCGCCCGAAATCGAGCTTGCAGCGATGCGCTCGCCCTCGTGCATCATTCTGTATCGTTCTGGGGCGTCCCTGGCGCGATTTCGTCGCGGGACCGGGCGGGACCGGGTCCCACCTTCTGACCCGGACTGCATTTGTCGGAGGTTAAGTACCGGAATTGATCCAGAGGGAAATTCGATTTTCGTGCGATGCCCACGGGCGAGCGGTCGTCTTAGGGGAGCCAGGCCGCTAAAAATGGATCTAGAGAGGTCTGTGGGGGTTAGGGTAGCTGAGTCATTAGCGGCAATCGCGTCCGTGTCGAGGCAAAATTTATAATTCCGTCTCGAGGAGGTGCGACACGGAAATTATTTAGTAGGGGGGATCTCGAGTGGAAAAAAAGGTTAAAAAAGGAATTAGGGTCGTCGGTTTTTGGGTTTGAGAAAGAGGCTTCGCCTGATTAGTTTAGGGGGGTACTCACAGACACACCATTTCTTGCACTCTATGACCGTCGGACGAATCGCAAGCAGTCAGGAGTGCGTGGTCGCTGAGCAGTCAGGAGTGCGTGGTCGCTGAGCAGCCTGTCCTCCGAATCGCTGAGCAGAACGGACATTCTATTTCTCGGGTCGATCGGTCGCAAGAAAGAACACGCCAACGTAAATGTGGTAGAGGTCATGGTGTGTGCCTGCCCGACTTTTTTGACACTTCTATTCTGCGATCGATCTTCTTTTTTGCCCAGGGGTCTGTCTGCGATCTTTCTATTCGAGGGTTCGCGGCAAGCTCGGTGAGTGCACACTTATGTGCACTCATCACTCAATGCAATAACCGCACTGTCCCAGGCTATCGTGAAGCAAACGGCACCTCCCATCAAGCCGGACGACCCGCACAAGTTTCTCGTGGCCTTTGATGGCTCTGTCGCGTCGACAAAGGCATTGGATGTGCGAGTTCTGTGTCGAACTTGTTTTGGTGACATATGCTGAAGGTGCTCTGCAGCTGGCTCTACGTTTCGCCAAAGAGGCAGACGAGGTCTTTGTCTACCTCGTGACGGACTACCTTTCGTTCTCTTCATTCTTTGAGAAGCGGATCGACGAACTTATTAAACAGCGCCAACGAAGGGGGTTGGTTCATGTGGCGAAAAAATCCAAGAAGAGCATCGCTGACCAGATTCTGGATTTTGCGGATGCAAAAGGCCCCATGACGTTCTTGTTTCTTGGGGCTGGTGCGTGTCACTTTTTTTGCACTCGTGTGCATGCACAAACTTTGAACTTAGATGGTATGGGGAAAAGCCATTCGAAAGTGGATTCCACTGGCAAGGAGGTCGCAGCCCTCCCACCCCTTGCTAGCAAGTTGCTTTGGGCTGACCCCTTCGCCCTAGACTCCTGTTCTGGGCTCGGTTGCCGACTACTGCATTAAACACTCGACGACCCCCGTCATCGTGGTCAAGGCCACTGACGATTACGTGTTCAAGCTTTTGTAACACATTTGGACATGTACTTAAACGCAGGTCCAGGCTACAAGTGTGGGAATGTACACTGCGGCCGCCGCAGCCACGGGCCCAGCCCACTGAGCTTGCGCCCGCCCAGCCAAGCCCTGCGTTGCCCTCTGAGGGGTGTAATGCGCCTCCCCTCGGACACTCTAGCTAGCTATAGCTACATGTGCCCTTACAGCAGGTGCGGCATCGCGTCTTGGGGAGGTGGGGTCATCTTGGGGTGGTGGCCGGAGCCCCTACGGGCTCTGGGGACCCAACATGGAGTCAGCCTGCGCCAGGGGCGCAGGCGCAAAGTGGCAACAAGCAACCAGCCCGCACCCGATAGACGTTGACGTTTGTCCCTGGGGGCCTAAAGCAAGGAGCAATCTGTGCGCCACTGCGCGTCCCAGCTGCAGTGACTGCGCTTCTAAAGCTTTACCATTAACACTAATACAACGTTAAGCGTTTTACATTAATATTGTTGAATTAGAACCCGGGCTAATCAGGCGAAGCCTCTTTCTCAAACCCAAAAACCGCCGATATAAATTCCTTTTTTAACCTTTTTTTCCACTCAAGATCCCCCCTGCTAAATAATTTCCGCGTCGCACTCCCTCGAGGACGAATTATTAATTCTGCCTCGACACGGACGCGATTGCCGCTAATGACTCAGCTACCCTAACCCCCACAGACCTCTCTAGATCCATTTTTAGCGTCGTGGCTCCCCTAAGACGACCGCTCGCCCGTGGGCGTCGCGCGAAATCGAATTTCCCTCTGGATCAATTCCGGTACTTAACCTCCGACAAATGCAGTCCGAGTCAGAAGGTGGGACCCGGTCCCGCCCGGTCCCGCGACGAAATCGCGCCAGAGAGACCCCAGAACGATACAGAATGCCGCGCGAGGGCGAGCGCATCGCCGCAAGCTCGATTTCAAGCGCCGTCGGCGCTCCAGTGCGAACAGTCGGCCGAAATTTGATCCGGCCGGTTCCGCCCGGTCCCCGACGCGCGCAATGCATGCCTACGGGCGCGCATAGACATAGCAGCGCCTGCGCACCCCGAAATCCGCTTTTCGGAGCCGGAAGAGCGCAGGAAGGTACCCGACGGCAAAAATTCGATCCTAGACAGGCCCGGAGATCTTTCCGCGCGCCCACGCCGCGGCGCATGCGCGGAGCAATAGTATAAACATTTGAGATGTAGAAGAAGCCTTCCGCACGGTCTCTAAATGCGCCGGGCCGCGAGGACCCAGCCGACCCCGGAAATTCGATCCTGGACGGACCTGCACAACTTTCCGCGCGCCCTCGCATCCTCACGCGAGCGCTTCGCTACAATTTTCAGTTGACTCCTTTTTAAAGCTTTTCGCAAGGTCTGCAGGCGCGACACGGCACGAGAACCCAGCCGACGCAAAAATTCGATCCTGGACATACCCGACGGCAAAAATTCGATCCTAGACAGGCCCGGAGATCTTTCCGCGCGCCCACGCCGCGGCGCATGCGCGGAACGATAGCATAAGCATTTGAGATGTAGAAGAAGCCTTCCGCACGGTCTCTAAATGCACCAGGCCGCGAGGACCCACCCGACCCCGGAAATTCGATCCTCGACGGACCTGCACAACTTTCCGCGCGCCCTCGCATCCTCACGCGAGCGCATCGCTACAATTTTCAGTTGACTCCTTTTTAAAGCTTTTCGCAAGCTCTGCAGGCGCGACAGGGCACGAGAACCCAGCCGACGCAAAAATTCGATCCTGGCCACGCCTGCACATCTTTCCGCACGCGCTCGCCTCCGCAGCCCCGCACATCGATGCTATATGCATTCGAGATTCTGTTTAAGCGATTCTCTGTGCATGCGCCTGGCCGCGAGAACCTCGCCCTCCCGGCCTCCTTCCCAACAATATTATAAAATAAACTCCTCAAAATTCGATCCTTCACGGACGCGCACGTCTTTCCGCGCGCCCTCGAGATCTGCACTGCCAGATAATTATTAATTAGATCTTCCCCAGATCGATCTTCGAGTATATAATTATAGTTATATCCCGTCTCAGCAGCCCGGCGCCCTTCCTCAGTTCTCGATCGAGACCTCCGACGACGCGACAGGGCGCAAGAATCCAGGTGACCCCGAAAATTCGATCCTTCACGGACGCGCACCGCGGCGCACGTCTTTCGGCGCGCCCTCGACATCTGCACTGCCAGATAATTGTTAATTAGATCTGCCCCAGGTCGATCTTCGAGTATATAATTATAGTTATATCCCGTCTCAGCAGCCCGGCGCCCTTCCTCAGTTCTCGATCGAGACCTCCGACGACGCGACAGGGCGCAACAATCCAGGTGACCCCGAAAATTCGATCCTTCACGGACGCGCACCGCGGCGCACGTCTGTCGGCGCGCCCTCGAGATCTGCACTGCCAGATAATTATTAATTAGATCTGCCCCAGGTCGATCTTCGAGTATATAATTATACTTATATCCCGTCTCAGCAGCCCGGCGCCCTTCCTCAGATTTGCCAAGATCCTGAATACAAAAAACAATTTCGCGAACACATTGGCAAGATCTGTCAAGATCTTGAATTAAAAAAAGATCTCACCGATCTCGCGCCATTGACGATTCGATGACGGATTTAGTTGTGATTAACAGAAGCCTTGAAGATCTTGCGATTAACAGAAGCCTTCAAGATCTTGTCACTGAGTCGTCAAATCTTGAATGAAAAAAAGATCGAGCAGAACCGAAACATCGCCATTGAGCAATCCATTGGTTATGCCAATGCACCGATCGCGATTCGCGAGTGGACCGGCCGGCCAAGCTCCGAGAATAGCCTAGCCTAGTAGTAGCGCTCAGACAGACTGATGAGACAGTACGTATACTAGTGCGAAGCAGCTACAAACGTGAACCAGGCCGCCGCACTGCCAACCGGGCCAACTATCAGTCTACTACTATAGCTAGCTGTGCCGCCTGTGCCCCTCTGCCAGTGCTCAGAGGCTAGGTATAGCTATACCGCAATCTCCAATGCTGTAGTTCTGCAAGAGAGCACTGCGGCAATAGCTATAGCGAGCCGGCCGGCCAGCCAGTATACGTAGTTATAGAGCGCTTACTAGCTGTGACATTGCCAGTTCGAGTCAGTACGTATATACAGTCCGGCGTAGTGTACGCGCTGTGCTAGGCAGTGCTCAGAGGCTAGCTAATAGTAGCTATACCGCAATGCTGTAGTCCTGCAAGGGAGCTATAGCTATAGCGAGCCGGCCGGGCAGCCATTATACGTAGTTATAGAGCGCCTACTGTGACAGTGCCAGTTCGAGTCAGTACATATATACAGTCCGGCGTAGTGTACGCGTGCAATCCGTACTAGCGGCGCATGCGCAGTCTGGCGCTGTACTATAGCGCTCTCTAGCGCGAATCTGAACCTGGTACTGTCAAGTCCGGCTAGCCTAGTAGGTAGCGCTAGACCGCGGTCAAAAGTTATAGAGCGCACACTGTGACTATAACGCTGTCTAGCGCGAATCTGAACCCGGCACTGTCAAGTCCGGCTAGCTAGCGCTAGATCTACAGCGCGTATTCGCGAATACGTATACGTACATATACGTAAGCGTTGACATCCGTACGTATACGTACATATATACATATATATGTACGCGTTCACATCCATACCGTGTGCAGAATTGCAATTACAGTACGCGAACGTGTGGAACTTTTCGTGGACACAACCCTATGCGTATAATCAAGAAGCCGGGACTCTATGCGCCGATTGCGCGCGTCCGCTGGCGTCGTAAACGTGCACGCCAGCGAAACATCTTGAAATGCATCTTCTTCGTGATTGTACAGCAGTTCCGGGCGATATCATTGTCGTCCGGTATTGCGTGGAGTCTGCTAGAAGGTTAGCATCCCCGCCCTGCTATTGGCCCTGCACGCCCGCTGTCTCCGAGGCTCCGCGTCGCCCAACTACGTATACGCTGTGAACAGATGCAAGCGCCGCCACCGACATGCCGTGCTGCCTCTCGTCATCCGTGGCTGCAGGTGGCGCCGCAGCAAGTACGCCGGAACGACATGCCAGCGCCGCAACAGACGTGCACCACTGCCCCGTCTCATGCTCACTGTCGCGCTCTGCCCGTGCATGGAGTCTGCTAGAAGGTGAGGATTGCTGCTATTTAAGATGCGGGCCCGTGCCTGCCACCTCGCCGAACACCACCGACAGCAGATACAAGCACCGCACCGCCCGTCTCCCCCTGCGTGTCCTCGTCCGCGACTGCAGCAGGCGATAAACCTGGCTCGAAATGCGTCACATGCTGGGCGTTAAATCCAACTGCCGCAGCGGCTGTCGTGGGGCTCCGACGAGGCCCATCGGAGACTTCATGCGCCGCATCAGCAATTCCTCTCTCCCTGTCGTCATCCGCGAGTCGATCGAACGTGCTAAAAGGTCAGCCTCGCGGTATTGATGCTGCACGGCATGGTAGAAAGTGCCGTATAATTATAATAAACCCGCTCCTGTACCGACCCGGACATCTTTCCGCGCGCCCACGCCGCGCCGCATGCGAGCAGGCGATCAACCTGGCTCGAAATGCATCACATGCTGGGCGTTAAATGCAACTGCCGCAGCTGCAGCGGCTGTCGTGCGGCTCGGACCACGCGCATCGGAGACTTCATGCGCCGCATCAGCAATTCCTCTCTCCCTGTCGTCATCCGCGAGTGGATTGAACGTGCTAAAAGGTGAGCCTCGCGGGTATTGATGCTGCACGGCATGGTAGAAAGTGCCGTATAATTATAATAAACCCGCATACATTACTCGCAATACGGTTTTTGAACCCAGTCGATCACAGACATGAACTTAATGGGCACTCCATCTCTACAATTTCTGTACGGTACCGAACTGGTTATTCTGATATTTGCAGTTCTTGGTACGCGGATTTAGCGACTGATATTGGCAGTCTTGAACTCGAATACAATAACATATTTGCAACAGAGGCAGTTGGCATAGCTTTGAAAAAAAAGAGAACTGCGAAGAATACATCGCTTCTCATTTTCACTTCCACAAATTCCCGCACGATGATGGAAACGGACAACTATCGGAATTCCAGTATATGCAACCGCAATAACAACCATAATTCACGTCTCGATTATATGCAACTCTCCGTTCATTATCACCTGCACAACAATTATATCAGGCATTTAATCTCGCATTTATGAACATGATTACGTTACAGACGTCAGTGCAGGAATTGGTATCATGCTGTTCAAGCGATACTGCCAATGGCATCTCAAGAAAACCGATTCGTTTGTCTTATCAGACACCGGCACTATTTCCGTGGCGACAGACGCAGATTTGGGACTTGCATTGACACTTTTACTCGACATGTATTCGTCCACGTCCGCAAAAAGAAACCGTCTTTATCGAGGTAAGAATATAAAAGCGGTAATACGGACATTCATAAACGCTGTCTGAGACGTATTTACTCCCAGAATTGCGTGCCGTAATTATAAACGCCCGTCGTCATGAACGATACTGCACATGGATTAAACAAATGCGATCGCGGATGTCAATATGTACGCATATATCTGCAGTCTAACAACGCGATTGTAAATAACGAATCTTGCGTCGTTGTCACAATTTCCAGTGCGGTGTACAGCAGCTCTGTTATTTTCTCCATCCATTACTGGCATATGGATTACATTGACGCTGTCAGGGAATCAGAAAAATCTTGCATTTGCCCTCCCTGCGGATGCGCCGTATGTTGAGCATATCCAGACCCCAGCACCTCACTGGACATTACCGGCTGCAGTCGGAATATTGTTGCTCTGTCTCTTCGTCTATATGGTCATAATTCCCACCTCTGCAAGTGCGCATTGAAATTCCTTCTAAATAACCACGAGCACAAATTACTGAAAATTTACAAGCGCATGTGTCGAACCGTGCCCATCCCATGGCCATCACGGAGCCAGTCAGAGATGATCGCAGACCGGAGCCCAATGCAGAAGAACCATCGGAACATGACGCAGATTTGATGGCACGCAGACGTCGTGCACGCACTCTATCACCACCGCGTGTTCACATTGATCGAGAAATGTAGACATTGAAAATCGATCTACGCGTGAAGACATGACAATTCCGAGGGTTCCTGCAACAGAAAAGGGTATACATATTATGTAAGTTAATTGCATAACTCTATACTCTTAACTCGGTTTTAGAACGCGAACAACCATCAAAGTCAACGTTGCTGCCCGCATCCCCTACATCTGTTACATCAAATGCTGCCCGTGTGCAGCGCAGCAGAGCAAAGAGAGCAGGTACAAAAATATTTTTCAAATTTGCACCCCGTCATTGAGATAATTCTCGAAACAGTCAATCGCGAACATGCCAGTGACTCAGAGGCAATGCCAGTACGACATGTAAGCCAGGCGGCACAGTCACGAGCTTTGCGTGAACCTGTAAGCGTAACGCAGGTCATCATAGATTCATAGACATGTGCTCACCTTCCACGCAGCCTGCCGATACCACGTCCCCGGGAATAGTCGGCAATGTTGTGTGCCGCGAATGGAAATGGAACTCCACTGCAGTGGATCTCTGCGGACCTGAACTCAATGTCGAGCTTGCACTCGAAATTCCAACAGCCCATGAGGGCGCAGAATCAAGCCCCATTTCTCATTTGTCCAGATCTGCACTCGCGACGCATAAATCAATTGATAGCACAGCATCAGCATTTGTGAAGCAGTACTATCAACTTCTGCTCTCTCAACCGCATCAATTATATAGGTGTTACCGCGACGCCAGTGTCCACATGTGGATCAATGATGAACGATCCCATCGGAGCGCATACGCTATCGGAATTCAGGTCATCCTTTTCAGATAGAACTCATTCGTTTCGGAAGTCAAACATCATGTCTTGCAGGCAATTGAGAAACGTATCGCTCGATTGCGCTTGGATCGTGCGTGGGCGCGTGTCGCAGCGGTGACAGCACATGAGGGACGCGCGCACAGCATCAATGTAACCGTTACCGGCTGGATGGGACAATCAGCTGCAACGGCACGATTATTCACGCAGTCTCTCGTGCTAGCACCGCTGAAAAACGGTTATTACATTGCGTCCGACGTGCTCTGCTTTCATCGTATACTTAAAGCGTCACCATCACATGAAGGTCAGTTTCGTCTTGCCTGCCTATAATTGTCATTGCATACGCATCACTCACAGAAAATCAGGCGCGTCAACAGCGATTTCGCTGCAGAAACTCCGTCACGTGCTTCCATCTGTAATATCAGCCGGCACGATAACGCAGACTCTCGAACTCCTCAACATACCGTCTCATTTGCGTTACTCGCACTGTGCAACGGTAACCGGACTAGCAGGAGGTGCAACTGTAATGGCGCTTGCAGCCGTCCATGGGGCGCCTTTTGCGGCAGTCTGGCACCTTCAACGAACGTCAATAACGACGTTCACAGTCGTCGACGTACATGTGCACATGTGTAAACCGACGGTGACAACAACTTCAGCATTGCAATCGTCTATTCCGTGGCAATTACCGTCCGAACTCCTAGCACCTCGTAAAGAATATCCACCTGGCCAGCCCGCTGTCACAGCCCCGGTGCATCACTTATTATCCAACGTAACTGGCCACATGTCGGTTCACAATTCACAATTGGCAGTCGAACTGTGCGTGCTACACTTCATACCTTGTCCATGTGCATAGTACATGCATCTGGACGTGAAGCGCTTCCTCTCGACGAGAATTTCACAGATAGTACCCGCTTCGCTCCAGGCACAATTCAAGGTGTCCCTGCTGGACGTCCGGCACGTCCTCTTCCTGCCGATCACGAATGGCTCGGCACCATACCGGTTTTTATTCCTCCTCGACCTACATTTCTCCATGGAGAAACGGACCTGCGACCTATAGCAGATACTGATCCGTGTAATTGTTACGAGCACACCGCTGTACGACGCGAACATTTACCTGCAAGACCGTCTGCATCTCGGCGTCCACTTGAACAGACAGGACATGCAGACGCAGATGCAGAGGCACGTGCAAAGCATACACACGGCCAACGGTCACAAGAACATGATCGTCGTGCGCGGCGATACCAGGACGAGAAGAATACCAAACCATTACACAGTGATGCGGGTCGCGACAGACGTGCAGCTATCCGTTCGGCCAAAAATGAACGCTCTCTCGCGTTCAAACTGAAATGCGTAAACACGTGGATCAGCGACTACGAGCACCCGAATGAGCTACTGCACGACGTAATTGACGCAATCGCAAAAAAGCGGAGTAAATTTCCGCAGTTTCTTGAGGCGCTCAAGGACGCTATCATCGACATGCTGTACAGTATGTGAATTTCAGTTCGGTTATGTGCATTTCGCCAGTAATGCTGTCCGCAGCTCTGTACCAGCCGATGGTGCCGTGTGATTGCTGCGGCGTCCGGGACTACATCGACGATCTCCACCCCGAGACGCACCTCAACATATTGAAGCCCCACGGGATCGACGACGCCGCGATACGGCGCATTCAGGAGACGGAGGATTACATGCACAAGCTGGAAACCGGAACGTCAAAACCGCGGAAACCGTTGCTCTGCGCAATGTGCCACAGACACCGCGCAGAGCAAGGTGTCGATATCTGCGGGCTTTCAAAAGAGGTCCGAGTGTGTCTCTACCGGTCTCCAGTATGGTCATTGACCATCCCCGCACAGAACGGCATCCACCCGACACCGCCGTCGGAAGACCTCGCCAGGGAGGCAGCAGGCCTCACGTTTCCAGAGGCTGTCGTATGCAGTCCGGCCGTGTCGTTCGTGAACATCGCAACCACGCGCATCGGTCGGCAGCAGGCCGCGCACCCGAAGGTCACCATGGTTTACTCGCAGCCCGCCGAGCTCGTCGAATCGATGAAGCCCCTCGCGCCGCGAGACGCGATGATGTACGTGAACATGGAGAAACCGACGGCGCCCGGGCACGACCGCAGGTTCACGAACTACTGGAGTTCAGCACTTCCAAGGTGAGAAGCGTCATGAAGCTGCTCGTCGCGGCCGGCAACAAGTGGTACCAGAAATGCGGATTCGACAAGCTCGACGACGCCTACTGGGACGAGGTCACTGCCAAAGAGACGACGTGGAAGCAAGAACTTGCGGAGGAAGAGCTGCGCGACCGCACCCCCGCACCGCCGCGAGTCGCCCGCAAGCGCGGACGCCAGCCCCACGTACCCGGAACCGGCGAGTCGGTGGACCTGACAGCGGTACCGCACGCGGCGACGGGAACCGAGCCAGCAATCAGCGACGAGGAGGCGGAAGTTTCGGAAGAACCCGAAGTGCACGACGACGTTGGATACGAAATCGCCAGTTCCGGAGCCCGTCGCCTGTTGACCGACGTAGGAGATCCCGTGTTGAAGCAATTCATGGAGTCGTCCTTGAAGCTCGCAATGTCAGCACGCCCTCCTCTGCCAACAGCAGAGCCGGAGGTCGGGCCGACACGTGACGCGTCAACAGCAAGGTCGACACGCGACACCGGATCCGAGGACGAAGCCGAGGACGCGCCCAGACGCGCCCCTCCCGATCTCGTCGACCTCGACAAGCTCGCGCAGATCAACAACAAGGACGTGGACGAGTTCGTGCAGCTTGCACGTGCTACGGCGCACGACGTCGATACAGAGGCCGCAGTGTACAGCGACCCCACCGGATTCGACATGCCTCAACAGCCGGCGACGCCCGCAGTCGTGCAGTCCGAGTATCACCACAGGCTCATCGACGTTGCCACGGCGTTCGGCGAAGATGTTGCCGAACGTACTCGCACGTTGCCAATCCTCGATCGCGTCCACTTAAATTTCAGCAAGGGTGCAGAGTACTGCACAGCCCCATTTCCATTTGCGTTTCCAGACGGTGAGCACAGTGCACCGGCACCGCCGTCGATTTGTGATTTCGTGCAGACCGACATTGACCCTTTCTGAACACAGGCCGGCACGGACGGATAGGCGACCCTGCAGACCCTCTCGATCAACGCAAAGTACCGCTGTCGATCAGCAAGTACAACAAGTGGTTCCTGCTGTCCGACAAGGCACGCGCCCTTGTCGCCGACATCGGATTCTTCTTCGTCCAGGCGACGGATTATCTCAACCTCAAGGCTTACCAGAAGAGCAACTGTGCAATTCAGAGTCTCGAGCTCGACAAGTTGGAGGCGGCCGGTCACCCGGTGACGGCCGCGCACGTCATGGACCACCTCACCACCGCCGTCGATGACCCCAGCGTTACCGTAGACTTTGTTAAGCGCCACCTCGTCCGCGCGACGCTGAATGCGGTGAGTCCGCAGCACACCCTTGACAACAATTTGCACATTATTGCGTAACGCGCCCATCTCCAGGTGCCGGGATCGCACCAGCATCTCGAGACCGGTCACGGCCAGCTCATTGCTGCCGCACAGACGTACGGCCCGCCGCAGATATGGTACACTATGAGCTTCAACGATCACGGTGACGCGAGTCTGTACAGAGCCATCGACCGCGAGAGGTTCCACAACCAGGCCGCAATCGATGCGCTAAGCGCAAACGAGAAGGACACGATCCTGAACTCGGAGTCCGGAATCGTTGTCCGTCACTATCAGCGGCGCTGGAACGCGTTGATCAAGCTGATGTACTCCGAAGGCGCGAGGGCGATGTTCGGCGGTTACAAGATGACAGGTCATTTCATCCGTCACGGCGAGCAGCAGCGGCGGACGTTGCATGGGCACCTCATCGGCTGGTGCGAAGGCATGCCTATGTACGACACGTGCGAGAAGCAGCACATGAAAGAGTACCTCGAATTCTTTGACAGCATCGTCAAGGCGGAGATCCCTCGACCTCCGAAGCCCGACGACCCAGCCGTCGAGGACAACCTTCACGTGCCCGATGCCCTTCGTCATGATTGGGCGACCGCGTTTCTCCGGAAGGTCATCCTCACGTTCAACATTCACCGACACAGCGGCACGTGCCGCATGACGAAGGCCAAGCAGGCACAGCACTATTCATCTTCCACGCGCAAGCGTCACGAAGAGCTCTTCGCCGCTGCAGCGCAGTTCAAGCCGACTCAGGAGTACACGAACCCGTTGCTCGAAGGATGCCAGCCCATCCACGGTGCTTCCGACAAGGACGCCCAGGAACTTGCCGACCTCGTCAAGAAGCTGAACAACGCCTGGTGGAGGGCGAGGAAGTGGTGCCGCTTCGGACTGCCAGGGCGCGCGTCCCGATACGCGAGACTCATGTGCGTGCTCAAGTTCTGCGATGACGTGCCCCCGGAACGATTCCTGACGAATACAAACGCACAGGTCGACGCCAGAACTCAAGAACGCGCAACGGGGCGACAGGCTACTGGTGCCGATGCGACGCACAGTAGAAGACTTGTTTGTGGCGCTGTTCAACGAGTGGCTGTCCCGCATTGCGCACTCCAACCTCTTCTTCGATCTCGTCGCGGACTTCGAAGCGATGGGAGCGTACATGTTCAAGTACGCACTGAAGGTACGGCCGTGCTCACGCGTCCCTGACAGACGTAGAACGTACTGAAACTCATTGTGCGCCCGCAGGTCGAACCGCAGGCATTGGAGAGCATATACGCTGCGCTCGCAAAGGCGGCCGAGAAGGGAGGCACCCTACGGAGCGCGATGGCGAAAGCGATTCGGAAGTCGCTCTCCCACCGCGAACTCGGCAGCCGGAGGCAGCTTTCCATATGCTCAACTACCCCATCTGGCACTCGTCGTTTCACGCCGCACCGTACCGTGCATCCCTCCGGACAAGCGGACAAGACGTTCGTACCAGCGCGGCTTCATGCGACCGATCGCAACCGCAATCCTGGCGAGACGAAAATATTCGCAACAACGACATCGACTGGTACATGGAGAGGCCTGACGACCACTTCTGGAACGTGATGCCGCTGTACAAGTTTCTGCAATGGTTTGCTGTCGTCGCCAAGAAAGACGGATTCCAGCGACAAGATCGACATGTCTCCTTGGCACCAGCCACGTTGGAGACAGACGAACCGAATCGCATCACACCGACTCGCAACACAGTGGCGACGAGCCGGAGGATGACGAGGATGACGACGACGACATCCTGACTCAGACGCCCCGGAGTACCCTCAGCGCCAGATCGAACGCGAGCACCGCGAGGAGAAGCACGGCAGGCCAACGACGTGGTATGGACCCGCTCTGCAGCGATGGCTGCGTGAAGACGCTCTGTCGACGAAGAGTGGCGACAGCTACAGAAGACGCGCCGCTCTGATCCCGACGGAGAGAGGTGCACGCCGTGCTTCAACACCGCGAGCGCAAAAACAGCTACGGATGCGACGGCAACCCATGCCAGTTGTGATGCCGTTCAACGTCCACTCCGCAAGTGCCAAGTACGCGCCGCTCCTCTTCTACCACCCGTTCCGCAACGAGTGACGACCTGCTCGACATGCCGCTCGTGCGGAAGTCACCGACGCATCCTTGCGGCGCGATGACAAAAGCACGGAAGCAACAATCACGCGCCACGCCTCGCTGCAAGCGACAACATCCGCGTGCGCATGGAAGAATCATCAGCCGATCACCGACATTCCAACATGACGGCGACGGGCGCAATCGTGACGGAACACGCGGAGCCCGCACCATCAGAAACGCAGCGAGCAGCTTGGGAGCGGACTCCCGCCCATCGTTTCAGCCTGCATCCGTTGAAACGAACAGGCGTCCTACGAGCGCATGTGTCATTCACCCTCCGCTGAAGCGGGACCGCGACCGTCCGTTCAGGCAGCCCCACCGTCATCCCGAGCTCCACTCGTGTCGCCCGACGACCTGAAGCCGAGCAACGCGAAATCTACGACAAGATGGTGAAATACTTCCAGCTCAGACGCAAAGCGGAAGCGCTGAGGCAAGAGCTATGCGATACAGGCGCGATGCGGAGGGCGGCCAAACTGCCGGAGATTCTCAAGTGCTGTACATGCCTGCGGCCGCGCTTCTTCGTCACAGGAGAGCGGTGCGGAAAGACCGTCCTACTCCGCTGCATCGAACACGCTGCGAACCAGTACAATTTGTGATGCGGACAGGAGCCCTCCCTCACGCCGCTGCACCGTTGCAGCACCGTTCGTTCCGCAGGCTTCAACGCAGGTGGGCACCATGCACACCCGCTTCCACCTCCAGACGCACCTCTCCGGCAAGCGCGACCAGATCAAGCACAGCAGCTTCACAATCGACAAGCTCGACTCGAGCTGCAGAAGACTACGTCCTGCAGATCGACGAGATCATGTCTGCTGGACGAACATTCTTCTACTCGTTCAAGACGGCCCTGGAGGACGCCATGTGCGGACGAGAAGCCGTCGGCGACCCGGAGACTGGTTGCACCGCCCTCTTCCGCAGTACCAGGTCGGACCCGACGGAAGGACCCGTGATGCAACGCTACCCATTCGGAGGCTTGGCAATCATCACGTACGGGACGCGCCCAGTCCGCGTCATGTCGCAGTCGTTGTGGGAACATTGTTGCGGCACGGAAGGACATTACGATGCAGAATGACGTCAAGTGGCACACCCCAAACCTGCACACCTTCCTCAGCTACTTCACGGCTCACGTCCTGCCCTCGTCGATGCGGCACCTGGCGGATCCAGAACTTGGCCAAATCCTCAACTGGTTTCGAGACGGGGATCCGGACCACGTCGACGACGTCTACCACTACCTTCTCCGCCGGTGCCTGGACCTCAACAACGATCTCGGCGACGACAACGAGAATGCCATCCACAACACGCTGACCAAGAACCAAGACCCCACGTGGGACGAAGCGTACCACATGTTCCTCACGAACAAGCTCGCAGAGCAGCACAACGACGCGATGATCCGACGGCACCACGCCCAGTACCGCGACCCTGTCCTCAAGATCGTCGCCAAGGACACGCATCCGCGCGAGCACATCAAGAAGTGCGAGAGCGTGGACGCGTACGGCGAGAGGATCCCATGCACGAACGAGCAAGGAAGCATCCCCCACAAGGTCATGGTGACGGGGGGCATCAAGGTCATGCTTAGACAGAACCGCGACACGGACGACGGCCTCGTCAACGGCGCCATCGGACTGCTTGCCGGTTACAAATGGCGAGACCACACGGAGACGCCCGACTACATCAGTCAGCACGCGACGGAGTTCACACCGGACACGCCGCTCGTGCTCGAACACGCTGCACCGGATCTCGTCCAGCACGAGCTCGACACTGCGGACCGTGCCCCCAAGCCCGAGCCGGAACCCGAACCTGAACCCGAGCCCGAGCCAGGACCTTCGGACCGGAAGAAGAGCAAGCCAAAGGTCAGCAAGGACAACATTGTACGGGCCGCAGCGGCAGCGACGAGGCAGAAGAAACAGAGCATAGAGGCGAAGGTGGAGCAGCTCCCGCATCCGCACCTCATGCCCCCCATGACGTACTACATCTACTTCCACGATGACCGCGTCGGCCGGCGTGCAATCACGGAACGCTGCCAGCTCCCCGACGGTCGAATCGTCGACGCCGTCGAAATCAACGTCGAGCCCAGAAATGCTGGTGAGCCGCTGCATTCGTCAGCACGATCGTG